>JADPWL010000756.1:0-14095 GCA_019059595.1 Marasmia exigua | reverse complement strand
AAAACAGCAGTGGGTTAATGGGAGCCAGTCGGTCCATTACCCCAAGAGTAAATTTTTCGAATCAATACATTTATTGAAAACACCGTTGAAATATTTACGATAATTATTACTGTATCACAATCTCTAATGATTACACAGAAACTTAAAAAACAATGGCACAAGTACTTAAAATTCGTCCTCGAAGATTGGTAAAAAGTTAACGAATTCCGCGAAAAGCGACTTACGTCTTAATTTGTAAGTATTGAACTAGAGCGATGCGGGCGTGCCTTGCGCGTACACCCCCCGCACCCCTTCACCGTTCTCAGTACAAGATGCGTTTCTATCTTGTATAGTTCTGGCCTAAATCAGGCTGGTTCCCATTCCCCTCTGGCTCCCATTTCCCCTTGGTCCCCTACAAATATAGTTGTATGCTTAAATATTCGGTACTCGGATATCTATTACGAGAGACGGATGTCAATATCTAAGGTTTCTTAGAGAAATATTATCATTTTTCGGTATCGATTGGCCAAATAAAAAAAGCTAATCTAAATTAAAATCGGTTTTCGATTCCTGTAAAATACAATCACACTCCAAATAAACTTTTTGACTGCATTATTTTTCTTTAAAAAAAAAAAAACGGCCAAAGTGCGAGTCGGGCTCGCGCCACAAAGGGTTCGCGTTTAGCAAGCAGCCAAAATATACATTATAACAAGATTTTATATCATCGGTGATTTTTAAAGGTTGACAATACTGTAGTATATTTTTTGATCTATCTTATAAGGTTTTCAGCCCATCGTTTCAGTGTAAGCACAATAACTTCTAACCAAAATTAAAGTTACAAATCAACCTATCTCCAAAAACTATAGAGATACTTTGACAAAAACAAAAATCGTTGGAAAGAGTTATAATTAGCACTGCATCACCTCTATTTTTTTTAGAATTTTATAACCCCGTAGTTATAAAAATAGAGGGGGGGGGGAAATTACTTTTACGGCTTTGAGAGGCTGATATCTCAAAAAACGTTCACTTTAAGAAAATGTTTTTTAGAAAACTTATATCATTTAAAAAGAACCTTTCCATTGATACCCCACCACGGGTATGTACCATCGAAAAAAAAAAATTTCATCCCTCAGTACATGTTCTATGGGGGCCCTCACCACCAATTCTTTTTTTTACTATTTAGTGTATATTTTGTAGCGGTTCATACAACACATATTGACATCAAATTTCATCACTTTAGTACTTATTAGTTTCCGAGTAAATCGGCTGTGACAGACGGACCGACGGACAGACGGACAGACGGACAGGACGGACATGACCGGAAACTATAAGGGTTCCGTTTTTCGCCATTTTGGCTACGGAACCCTAAAAAAGCAATGTTACCTTTAAGTAAAAAATGCAAACTAAATGATTTTTTATCGTGAGAGAGCACGCTTCGGCATGAATGGGCCGGCTCGACCGGAGTGATACCACGGCCTCACAGAAAACCGGCGTGAAGCAGCACTGTGCTGTGTTTCATTGCGTGAAAAGCGTGCGGAGGGTTTATAGGTTGGCAGCGCAATTGTGACTTCACTGATGTCGCGGGTGTCCATGGCGGCGCTTACCATCAAGTGATCTGTCTGCTCGTCTGCCACTTATCACATAAAACAAATAATTAAGGTACTTCACCTTTATGTCCCAAAATTTTAGACGTCCTGTATGTCTATTCAGAAGCTATCTTACTTTTTGAGAGATAACTTTTTCGATATTTTTTGTCTATTACTTTTGTGGTTTAACGGCTTTATAGTTAAATCACGACAGTATTGTTAAAGGGCCACTAACGGACCCAAGTCGTGAATAAACATAGTTTTTATCCATTCATCCATTTTTTGTTATTCAAATGACTCTTCATTTTATTCCATCACAAAAAGGGTGTTAAACTAAACGAATACAATCCTAAACAAATATTGAGTCTTGGAGTAAAAAGGACAAAGGACAAACAAATAGAGAGATGTTAAATTTAAGGCGACGGGTAGCCCTAACTAGCGACACCATTCGTTTTTAATAGTTAGCTACTAAACCGGATCTATTTTAAACAATTTCGGGGTTACAACCTCTCGGCAAACACTATACTGTTTATTAAATATCGCCACGGCCATTTTCGGCGGTAATCCAAAATTCGAGTTCAAAAGCAGACCAATCAGTTAACTATAAGTATTAAATAAATAGTATAGGTGTTTCCAAAGAGTTTGTAGCCCCGAAATTGTTTGAAATAGTTCCCGGTTTAGTAGCTAAAAATTAAAATCGATTGGCGTCGCTAGTGTGCCTTACCCGTCACCTTAAGATATTTTTTTTACTTTTTTTGCCGATGAAGTAACGAAATTACACAAGTGGTAAAAAAGGGGTATATCTTTAGGTGAAGGGTATATACCCCAACTAGCAACATCAATCGATTTAATTGGTTAGGCAACTAAACGGATTATTTTAACAATTTCGAGGTCTACGATCTCCGGGAAACACTTATACTATTTATTTAATACTTAATACTTAACTTTTGAGTCTGTTGCACCCGACATTTGGAATTAACGCCATAAGTGGCCGTTTGTGGCGGTAATTCAAATTCGATTGCCAAAGCAACCAAACAGTTAACTATAAGTATTACTAAATAGTATAGACGCCACAAAGCGCTAATATCTATGGCATCGAAGGCTACCATTCGAAAAAAATAAACCGAGTAGTACAACCTCAAAATGCGATCCGCCGGTGGCGGATGACGCGGTTAGGGACAAGCTTAAAATAAAACATAAATTACAAACACATACCCCCTGAGGTCCTTAACTTTACATAAAATCACCAAACACCCTACCCAACAAAAAAATAATATCGACAGTAAATTTTTATACATCTTATTAAACATAACCATGCACAATGCCTCTAAATTAAGATTGTTAGTAATTTAATTAGTTTAATTTTATCGCCGGAGCAAAATTTTTCCCCCCCCCCCCCAAAAATAATTTGTAAACACTTAAAAACGAGAACAATAAAGGCACGGAACCAGTGTCCTTGAATTTAATTAAAATTAAAAAGAAAAAAAAATCAGTATAGGTGTTTGCCGAGAGATTGTAACCCCGCAAGTAAATACTCGTGCAATTTTAAGAACAGATACAAAAATCATAGGATGTGCCTTTAAAATTTGAGGGTTCTCCTCAACTTTTTCAGGATTCCATCATCAGGTCCTGATATCCTTATCATGGTACCAATCCGAAATATCTTCTTTCCTACTAAAAAAGAATTATCTAAATCGGTTCATAAATGGAAAAGTAATCAGCGAAAAAACATAAATAGATATATAGACATGTCACCGGAAAATAACAAGATCCGTAAGTTTATAAATTTACTAAGAAGTTTATAAACTTTCGTAGGATTCTAAACGGCAGATAAATTGTATTATTTTACGTCCACATTTTCGTACATTGATAAACTTACTGAACTCACTCGTAAAATAATTAGTAAGCAATATCCAAACGCTAGGTACGTGCGATCAGATTGGCATTGCCACTATGAACATTGACCAATCAGAGATATTAAAAAGAGTTTCAGTGATTGGTCGAACCATATAAAATTTTACGAATAGATATCCGTTAGTTTATAAATTTACCGTGTGACGTCGGAAATTGATAAATTTACGAAAGTGTGGACGTAAAATAATACAATTTATCTCCCGTTTAGAATACTACGAAAGTTTATAAACTTCCTAGTAAATTGATAAACTTACTGATCTTGTTATTTTACGGTGACATATACATGTCGAATTGAGAACCTCCTCCTTTTTTTTTGAAGTCGGTTAAAGAATAGACAATACGGTATATGACTATTTTTTTTTGGAATCAAAAGACCTCTCAATGATAGAAACATCGTTGAAAGAATCACTTGATTCTCATTTAAACTACTACCTGAGATATCACAACTTTAAAATCACATTATTTTGGGCAAACCCAAAACGCTTCATACAAATGGCTACTTAGATGTGACGTCACAAGCAAGTATTTTATATGCATTTCATTGGAATTTTGTATCAAATGTTTCGTTTATGTCAATGGTTCCATTATAATAGTTGGTGCAAATTGTATGGGTTATTCAATGGTATAATTAATTTTGAATAATTTCATACTTTTAAAATGTACTTGCCCATGAATCTTTGAATGACTATAAAACCGGCTAGACGTTATATTTTTAATTGAAAATTTTGCCACTGGCACATATTGACCTATATTTTGATAAAATATTTATATTTTGTAAAATCTTGAGCTTAGTCATATACCCTATTCATTTCATTAACATCAGTGTCCAGATTCTAACCAGTGTTTACTCGTCAGAGTTATGTCACTGTCAGTCTGTCCGTGGTGTCGAGGGTGTGCCACGCATATTGAGCTGTCCAGGTATTCACTTAGCATTAGCAAAATGATGAAAATGAGCTTAAAGTGACGGTAGTTTTTACTTGCACATTGCAACAGTGGGAGAGCCACGCTTCGGCATGAATGGGCCGGCTCGACCGGAGTAATACCACGTCCTCACAGAAAACCGGCGTGAAGCAGTGCATGCGCTGTGTTTCGCTGCGTGAGTGATGGTACCCTAGGCCCAATCCAGGGGAAGTAAGCAGCGCACTTGTGACACCAATGGTGTTGCAGATGTTCATGGGCGGCGGTAATCGCTTACCATCAGGTGATCCGTCGGCTCGTCTGGCACCTATATCATAAAAAAATCGATATATTGCGATGTGTTTAAGCAAGTGTGTGAGAGTACTGGATTTGGAGGGGAGGGTTGAGTTAAAAGGTTGATTGAGCATAGAGTTCCTACTTATGGTTGGAGTTCGTTTTTGATCCGCGAAAAATTGATTCACGCCAAAAGTGGCTGCTTTTGGCGTGAATCATTTTTTTGCGTACGCGTTGGACCCAACATTTGTGCATGGTTATTTAATAAAAGTATAAGCGTTTGCCGAGAGATTGTAACCCCGAAATTGTTTAAAATAGATCCGGTTTAGTAGCTAAAAATTAAAATCGATTGGCGTCGCTAGTGTGCCCTACCCGTCACCTTAATGATTGAGAGCATATCGTAATGGTTAATAGCGCACTTGTGACTCCATTGATTGATGTGTCCATAGGCATTTTTGACCATGGGAGAGCAACGCATCGGCATGAATGAGTGGTACCACGGCCTCACAGAAAACCGGAGTGAAGCAGCACTGTGCTGTTTCGCTGCGTAAGTGAGGGTACCGGAAGCCCAATCTAGGGGAATTTAAAGGTTGGCAGTGCATTGTTGGTTGTGACTCCACAGCTGCATGTACCATCAGGTGATCCGTCTGCTCGTCTGCCACCTATCACATAAAAAAGTCACCTAGGTGTTTTTTGTAATTTTAGTAACAAAACGGTTTTTTTTGCAGAATAATTCTTGCTATTGTATAAAGACTATAGATAGGCCTTCTCAAAGTCTGCAAGCGTGGGTGGGCGCAGCCTGTAGTTAGGACAGAACAATGGCAGTCTGACAGGAATGCAGGCGGCTTTCAATTTCTTGATACACTTTGATGACTAAGTTTTATAATTATTGGTAAACGAGTATAACATTACATATAATTATTGATAAACGAGTATAACATTACATAACATAAATAAATAAATAAAATTAAATTATTAAAACAGTGAATGTCTCGGCAATTAATAAATTCTTCATTAATAACTGAAAAATTTACTCTTAGCTGGTTCTTAGTTCTTAAGCAATAAACATGATTAATCCTCTCCTTTATACCAACTTGAAACTATATTTTTCTAATATTCTGTACACATTTAGGAAGACAACTATTGCCTGTAACACAAGCCTCGGCTTAGCATAGGCAAGGTAGTTTTTAAAAATGTAAAACCTTTATTTGAATAAATAAATTTTTTTGAATTGAATTTGAATTAGTTATAAAAGATCGAATTGATTACTTAGTCGATATCGAAAATTAACACTTACTTAGTCGACAGTTAGTTAGTCGTTATAAAACCTTTTTTCCCTTATTACAAATCGCGGACTATGGATAGTCCCGGAACAAAATTCGTGTCAGCCCCTTTTGACATTGCGTGTTGAAACAGGATGATATGAGCTTTAGTACCGTTATAATTTTAGATCGCGATTTAGAATAAGGTGGTTTGGGTCTTTGGGCGTTTGGGTCCAAAATGCTCTTCGACTCAAAACACTTAGGCCATCCGAAGGTCCAAGTCTAATGGCATTTAGAGGGGCCCTTATCAAAATAGCCCACACGGTACTAAAGTGCGTGGGCTAAGGATGGGGCAGTCATGGGCTCAGGGTAGGGCAGTCACGTGCTCAGGGTGGGGTAGACATGGGCTTAGGGTAGGGCAGTCACGGGCTCAGGGTGAGGCAGTCATGAAAATAAGGTGAGGCAGTCAAAAGCTCAGGGTGGGGCAGTTAAGGGATCAGGGTGGGGCAGTCAAGGGCTCAGGGTGGGGCAATCAAGGGCTCAGGGTGGGGCAGTTACGGAATCAGGGTGGGGCAGTCAAGGGCTCAGGGTGGGGCAGTTACGGAATCAGGGTGGGGCAGTCAAGGGCTCAGGGTTGGGGCGGAAATCTAAAATAATATTCAGTGTCGAGTGACGACTTTCGAGAGTGACCTTTAAGTATTGTTCTTAGTACCTAGATAAATTGACCACTAGGGATGCACAAGACCGTGCGAAATGGGGGAGTCGAAGTAGGAAAGCGGACCCCGAGCTCCGGAGCCACAGCTTATTATAGTGTCACTCTCTATTCCCTTACCCTCATATTTCGATGCCCCGGTTAATTGATAAATGAAAACACTTACATTATCAGTGGCCATAGTGTTACACCCCATCAGAGGCAGGGTGTACGCCAGGTCCCCCCTCGCGCCGTCGTACTCCCGGAGACACGAGGAGTTGCTGCCTAGTCCTGCTGGATACACGATGCCGTTGAACGTGTCGTACACACTGGAATAGAAAGAGATGGGTGAGTATTTGGTTTTTATGTTATTATTTGTGAGATAAGTAGACTCGCGCTCTTGCCAAACGGAAACAAATGTTTTTGGCACTGTCCTGCGTCCTGCTACGAGTAAGTCACAGATATTTTTAGGGTTCCGTAGCCAAAATGGCAAAAACGGAACCCTTATAGTTTCGTCATGTCCGTCTGTCCGTCTGTCCGTCTGTCCGTCTGTCACAGCCGATTTACTCGGAAACTATAAGTACTACAGTGATGAAATTTGATGGGAATATGTGTTGTATGAACCGCTACAAAAATATGACACTAAATAGTAAAAAAAAGAATTGGGGGTGGGGGCCCCCCCATACATGTAACTGAGGGATGAAATTTTTTTTTTCGATGTACATACCCGTGTGGGGTATCAATGGAAAGGTCTTTTAAAATGATATAAAGTTTTCTAAAAAACATTTTTCTTAAAGTGAACGGTTTTTGAGATATCAGCTCTCAAAGTCGTAAAAAGTATGTTCCCCCCACCCCCCCCTCTATTTTTATACACTACGGGGTATAAAATTCTAAAAAAAATAGAGGTGATGCATGCTAATTAACTCTTTCACGATTTTTGGTTTGATCAAAGTATCTCTTATAGTTTTGAGATAGGTTGATTTAACTGTAATTTTGGACTTTGCTGCTACGGAACCCTTTGTGCGCGAGCCCGACTCGCACTTGGCCGGTTTTTTTTTTTATAGAAAGGCCAATCAGGATGTCCTCACTCCGCCTGATGGTAAGCGACCGTGAAATCCAAATATGAGGTTAAAAAATATTTGTTAAATATTATTTTCTATTAAAAAAAATATTTACCAAATACTTTTTATTTGCCATATTTTTGTATTTTTCAGTATTTTATCGGTGAATATAACTTAAAAACTACAGCTGATTTGAAAATTCTGGAAATGTCAATATACTGTATAATTACCTACTTTATCGACTACAGACACAAACAGAGCTGCACCAAAAAGTTTTTTTTGTAGGCCTGTGTAATGTTCTGTATGGATTTAAATTTAATAAATATCTGTTTGTCTGGGTGTTTCTATGTATTTATAAGTATGTATTTACAAAAAAAAAGTATTATATGTATATATTTGTAATCCCACTGTTGATTCTGATATCCGTAACACAGGTGCTTGAGCTACCTACCTCGGAGTCGGATCAATGTATGTGATGTTGAGAAATAATTTATTTATTTATTTAAAGATATTTTTGATTTTTGACCTACCAGATGGTAGGTAGGTCAAATGTGTGCTACCTATCATCTAGTGCACGTAATATTTATTGTAAATAAGAAGTGATTTTTATTATGTATGTACGAGTATATTAGACTATATGGTGTTTTTTAACGCTGCCAGCTTTATATTCTTAATGGTGTTTATTATAAGGGGAGAACGAAATATTTTTTAATGTATCTTGTCTTCTCTTTTTGACCAAAGTTTTTAACTCATGCAAAATCTCAAAATATATGGCAAATCATATTTGACCTTAGCATGTGTTAGTTTAGTTCGCATTATAAAAATCAGAGAATAGAACACTTTGTTGTTGGTAGAAGGCTTTTAGTTATTAATATAAAAATATTTCATGATTCTTTACAAACAATAACAGTAATGATGCTTGCGAAAAATGTAATTGTATCTGGCCTTCAAGTATGTCATTACATGACTTACGAGTAAAAATATGGACAACATGCCACTTTAAGTGGTTTAATGACTCATATACAATTATATCATTAATTGCATCATTACTCGTGTGCCTTGGCGTTTTTATGGGGTATTTTTCGAGATTATTTAGCTGGTGTATATTTTATACGTTTGTTCGATTTGGCCGTGTGTTCCCCGGCAGAGTAGAATAGGCCACCCTCACTCTTACCGAGGTGTCGTAAAAGGCGACTAAGGTAAAGCTGCTGGCATGATCATCAGCACCCAGAGAAGGAAAACTCTGCATTTATATCAAAACCCTCGCCAACCCGTCTGCCAAGCGTGGTGAGTATGGCAATTACCCCTCATGTGATTGAGGGAGGCCCGTGCCCCAGCAGTGGGGACTTAAATGGGCTGATGATGATGATATTTTATACATATGGTGTATATTTTGACTTTTGTCAACTTATATTTTTCGTGTCTTATGGTACCGCGTGCGTTGAAATCTTTTGATCAAGTGACTTGCCAGTGCACAACTGTGCGACCTTTTTCTATCATTGTTCTTATTTTTAATAAATAAATATTTCACAACACACATACATTCATCTGACTTAGAGATAGGTAGCTCAAGTACCTGTGTTACGGATATCACAACCAACAGCGGAATTACAAATATACATTTTAATACTTTTCTTTTGTAAATACATACTCATAATAAATAGGAAACACCCATTCCATAATAAATAAATTATGCAAAGAAACTCATCATTTTATACCTATCCAGCTTTTTCGGTAGTTATTCTTTTGTTAAGGTGACAGGTAGTAGGGCACACTAGCGACGCCAATCGATTTCAATTTTTAGCTACTAAAGCGGATCTATTTTTAACTATTTCGGGATTTCAACCTCTTGGCATAACTATTTATTAAACAACCATGCACAATTGTTGGGTCCGTTTTTGTACGCGAAAAATTTATTCACGCCAAAAGCGGCCACTTTTAGCGTGAAAAAGAAAAAAAATCGCGTTTGTGCACGAACGCAACATTTGTGCATGGTTATTTAATAAATTGTATAAGTGTTTGCCGAGAGATTGTAACCCCGAAATTGTTTAAAAAAGATCCGCTTTAGTAGCTAAAAATTAAAATCGACAGGCGTCGCTAGTGTGCCCTAGTTGGGTTATTGTACATTGACCACAAAGTAAACTCGCCACAGAAAAAAGTATGTGTAAACTCACCACAGTTCTATTTTTATGAAGTAAATTGTTTATTAATAATTTTGGTTATCGTAAACTCACCACCATTGCTTTTGTGAAAAGGTCTGCAGAAAAATCAAACAACAAGTAGAATAAGAAAATATTTATTTTTTCGATATGGGAAAAATCAGGAGGTTACATAATAAAATATATATACAAGTACTAGCGGCCGCCCGCGACTTCGTCCGCGTGGAAAAGTAACTTTTTACCCCCCTTTCAACCCCTTACAACCCCCTTTTCGCAATAAAAAGTAGCCGATGTAAAAAAAGTATGTTCTTTCTCAGGGTCTAGATTATCTGTATACCAAATTTCATTTAAATCCGTTGAGTAGTTTTGGCGTGAAAGAGTAACAGACAGACAGACAGAGTTACTTTCGCATTTATAATATTAGTAAGGATGTAGGTAAGGATGATTAGGAAAGGAAGGAAGGTAAGTAGCCGTGTGATCCCCGGCAGAGTAAAATAGACCACCCTCTTACCGAGGTGTCGTAAAAGGCGACTAAGGTAAAGCTGCTGGTATGATCATCAGCATCCAGAGAAGGAAAACTCTGCATTTATATCAAAACCCTCGCCAACCCGTCTGCCAAGCGTGGTGAGTATGGCAATTACCCCTCATGTGATTCAGGGAGGCTCGTGCCCCAGCAGTGGGGACTTAAATGGGCTGACGATGACGATGATGTAGGTAAGTAGTATTTTTTTTTACTTTAATTTATAGGGAACGATATGGGAAAAATCAGGAGGTTAGGTAATAAAATATAAGTAGTATTTTTTCTATAATATTTGAATTCATTGTAATGTAAAATAAGTACTTACACCATGTCCACTGGAACTAGGGCCTGGTTGATTGGGATCCATTATTTTGGATATAAAGCAATCGACTGGTTGGTCTGACTGTTATCCAACAGGTTACACTTGACAGAACAAATAACCAGACGCGCATCGACAAGGTCAAGGGTGATAGAGTGTGCAAAAGCGCAGGAGAAAAAAAGAAAGATGTGCTTTACTGTTAATTCTTAATTTCGTATTAGTTTTCATTGGATATTAACTTATACTCTGTTAATTTTATCGATATAATTATTCTCTAAAAAAAATCAAAAGATTGTTTGCTATCGTTACTTTAAGCAAAAAATATGTGAACTGAGGATTTGTGGCGAATTTACAACAAACCTCACCCGCTTGTGACTAACTTACACATATTTTTAATGCATGTGGTGAATTTACTTTCAATGTATGGAGTTTACAAAATGTGGTGAGTTTACTTTGTGGTCAATGTACAATAACCCCCCTAGTTTTATCTATAATTACATACGTTTATAATATTGAAATACAACATTAGTTATAATGCAACGCGAAAATCTAAAAAAAGAGATTTTAATCTTATTTCAGGAAATATAATTCGGATTTCTGCAAAGACTACTAAATTAAAGTGACCCATTTACTTTCAGCCGTTTACCTGTTCTCATCGTATGTGTGCGGGAGCGAGACGGTGATGTGCATGCTGTCCCGCTCGCACGAGACAGCGAGCTTGTCCAGCGGCGCGAGCGCCGGCCATTCCGTCGTGTCCTCGGTTGCTAGGGCTTCTGTTGTCGTTGGTGCTTCTGGGAAAAATAAAATTAATTTGATTTTATCATCATCGAAACAGGCCTGCGGGCGTGGTGCACAAGTCACTAATTACCCGACTACGGCGAACCAAAAAGGAGGGTTATGATTTTGAACTGCCTGACCTTTACGGCGAACCAAAAAGGAGGGTTATGATTATGTAATTTTGTCTATTAAGAATTTATTCATTAATAATTAAATAAATATTTCACAACATTACAAACTGACCCCAAGATATGTAGCTCATGCACCTGTATTACGGATATCAAAACCAACAGTGGGATTACAAATATACACATTTAATACTTTTCTTTTGTAAACACGCTTCGTCATGAATTGGCCGGCTCGACCGGAGTGATATCACGGCCTCACAGAAAACCGGCCGCAGCACCGTGCTGTTTCGCTGCGTGAGTGAGTGTACCGAAGGCCCAATCCGGGGGAAAGGGGGGTTTAAAGATTGGCAGCGCAATTGTGACTCCAATGGTGTCCCGGGTGTCTATCAATGTCAGTGTCAATCGCTTACCATCAGGTGATCTGGTTCACTTATCATATATAAAAAATGATTTTTATTAAAAGTATTAATTAGCCTATACATATATTGTCCCACTGCAGGGCAAAGGCCTCCATCATAGAAATCAAGTCATCGCTACTATAATGGAATTAGGCTTAATCACCACGCTTGCCTAAGGCGGATTGGTGATCACAAACCCGAGCTAAGTTCGAATAATTCGAAACATACTTTTTGCCCGACCCGGGAACGAACGCAGGACCCCGATAACACGGCCCGGTACTAAACCACTAGACCAACAGGGCGTTACAGACCTTTTTATGAGATCGATGACGAAAAAAAAACAAATAAAGAAAACAAAACAAAACAAATAAGAAAAATTAAATAAAAAAAAAACTAAAAAAGAGCGTTCAGACATGCATCTCCCTCTGACTTATCACTGAGACTGTCCCTATCCCCCCTCCTAGACAGAAGGGCGCTAAAGAGCCGCAGGCAAGCCTCACCATAGGTCGAAAACCGCCCTAACTGCGCCATGTCGGGAGGCCTCCCATCCAGGAGGAGCGAGCACCATGCCGAGACAGGCATGAGAAGCCGCCCGGGTAAAGGGTTACCTTGAAGCTCCGACCGCACCACCTCTCATCATCATCATAGGCTATCGCAGTTCCACTGCTTGGACGAGGACCCTCAATGGTCGCCACTGTGATCTATCCATGGCTTCGCGCATCCAGCTCTTGCCAGCCATCCTGCGCAGATCGTCCCACTAGCCATGAGGGCGCCCTACATTCGTTTGCCAAGGACGCGGTCTCCACTCAGAACACGTTTACCCATCGGTTGTCGTTTCTGCGGATAATAGGCCAGCCCCAAGGCCACTCAAGCTTGCTAATCAGGGAGACAATGTCGATAACTTTATTCTCTGGCGGATCACTTCATTTCGGATTCGATCTCGGAGAGAGACGCCGAGCATTTGCTCGTGTCCATAGCCCGCTGAGCACCTTTAACTTGTGGACCAGCCGTACCGTAAGTGTCCACGTTTCGGCTCCGTATGTCATGACGGAACGCCACAAATGCAAAAGAAACCAAGCAATGTGGAAGTCTGTGTTAAACTCGCTATCCCACCTATCCTATTTCGCTTGTGTGTCCAGTGTCACACGAGTGATAACGAAACAGACAAACAGGGTCATTCGGTGACCGCGCGGTTAGCGACCTCGGCGGCGCATCCTTAGCCCAGGGGACAGGCAGCACAAATGCATGGACACCAGCCTTTGCCCGCGGCTTCGCTCGCGTTAGGAACATCATCATCATCATCAGCCCATTTAAGTCCCCACTGCTGGGGCAACGGGCCTCCCTCAATCACATGAGGGGTAATTGCCATACTTCACCACGCTTGGCAGACGGGTTGGCGAGGGTTTTGATATAATGCAGAGTTTTCCTTCTCTGGGTGCTGATGATCATGCCAGCAGCTTTACCTTAGTCCGCCTTTTACGGACACCTCGCGTAATGAAGGTGACTGGGCGGCCTATTCTATCTGCCGGGGGACCACACGGCCGCGTTAGGAACATATAAATAATTATTCACAACATCATATACAACCTGTGCGGATAAAGAATCGGGATCAGAAATGGACGGCAGCATCTATTTCACTTCTCGCTCGCACACCCACGTAGTGCGAGTATAGAAGGCACAAATAGTGTGCGAGCGAGAAGTGGGTCATAGGATCTCTGTCATTTGCGTTAGAGATGTTGCATTCACTGTGCATCTTCTATCGCATACAATGGGGAATGTTCCGAGGAGCTGTTCGCGCCTTATTCCAGCTGCAATTTTTCACCAACGCCACATACGTAGAAACGCGAAAACCACCACATCACCTGGTGGATTATATCGACTACAGTGCGTTTCTCACGTCATTTCCTACCACGCACAGTAAAATGTGGAACCAGCTGTCATCCGTGGGGTTCCGAGCAGATACGACTTGGTGACCTTCAAGAAAAAGGGCTGTACTCCTTTCTAAGAGCCAGGCAAACGCATATGTAATACCTCAGGTGTTGCGGATTTCATGGGCGGCGGTGATCACTTTCCATCAGGGTGCAGTCTGCCGTTTGTCCGCTATATGTAA
>JADPWL010000755.1:0-11057 GCA_019059595.1 Marasmia exigua | reverse complement strand
TGAAATCACTTGGAACCGCTCACACCTGATGTTGACAGCACTTGCGATATCACAGATATTCCCCGGCGTAATCGAAATTTTGAATCAGCGTTTGAATTTGACGATTTCGTCTTTGATGATACAGAGGATTATAACCTTTCAAATATCATGTTGAAATGTAATTTCCTACAGTAAATGCTATTGACGTTTAAAGCGATATTGATATTTTATAATTTCCGCAGAGCGGCATTGATGTTAAAATGTCCAAGCCTTGTAAATAAGTCGTTCCCTTTTGCAGCTGTTCTTTATCACATTATTTTTGTTTGTGTCTACGGACGCCCTGTTAGTCTAATGGTTTAAGTACTGGGCCGTGATCTCGGGGTCCTGGGTTCGCCTCCTGGGTCGAGCAAAAAGTGTTTCGAATTTTTCGAATATAGCTCGGGTTTGTGATCACCAATCCGCATTTGGCAAGCGTGGTGATAAAGCCTAATCCCATCATAGTAGCGATGACTTGATTTCTATGATGAGGGCCTTTGCCCTGCAGTGGGACAGTTATAGGCTGATACTTTTTTTTGTTTGTGTCTAAGGGCCGATTTTACCAATCTTAATTCGATGCTAAATCTATGGAATAGCGATTACAAATCTATATATTATATTTATCCACGGATAAAGATTAATCGAATGACAGGGACGTATGGAAAAAGAAGACACATTGCACTGAACCCAGATAATCTAGGAAAAGGGAAGGAGGATGATGAAGGATTTGGTCGAATCGGGCCTAAGAGACTTACTTATTGGCTTTACGATATGTCCTTCAATAGCAGATATATTTACTCTTACACAGGCCTTTACATCTCGTGACAGATGATTTAAGTAGTATTCCGGCTTATGACATGGCAGCTGCGGTCGTGACTGTACAGCCCGATGCGGAAGTAGATTTGCGCACACATGTACTCCATTTCAAACCGAGCGCTGCTGACACTGGGGTTGCTAGCATGACGTTTTGCGCGTTTTGTAGGTAGGCTATCTGGTCCAGCCAGTCCTCATTGTGCTATATTTACAAAGACAATCAATATCAAGTATCTACATCCGGTGTCACATTGAGTTACCCTTGTTGGATTTGAGACCGTCCTTATGTCTGAGACACAAGTTTTATTTTAGCACTGCTGGGGCCTGATGACGTCTGTACATAGAACTTGACTTTATAACGCCTGTACATAGAACATTAATGAATAATTCACTAAACTACGCACACCGATCAACTTGTCTCAATAAATACCCGAAATCCCTTAAAATTAGTTTATAATAAAAGTCGAGGTGTCGTAAAAGGCGACTAAGGTAAAGATGCTGGCATGATCATCAGCACCCAGAGAAGGAAAACTCTGCATTTATATCAAAACCCTCGCCAACCCGTCTGCCAAGCGTGGTATGGCAATTACCCCTCATGTGATTGAGGGAGGCCCGTGCCCCAGCAGTGGGGACTTAAATGGGCTGACGATGAATTAAAGTCCAAATCTCAGCCACTAACTACGGCAATGTGATGTCATGTGTGTAAAAATATTTAATTATTTTCTCAAACATTTAAAATTACTACCAATCCATGTATTTAAAAGAAAATTATCTGAATGGAAAGAACATATTTTTTATTCTCTGGAGTGTACAAGAATTATTAGGTGTTATATAATGTTATGCTATTTGTATTGTCCCTAAGTCTTTACTTTATTTAAATGTTTTTATTTTAATTTTAATATGTGCTGCCATGTTTGGCAAAATATGCGGTCAAATCTAAACAATGTCAACAACAAATGTAACCATATTTTACGCAAATAAAATATATTCTATTCTATTCTAAACTAGGGCGATCCAAGCTAGTGGTATAAAAAATCCGTAAGGGCACGCCCGGTTTTACTTACTCCGCTGGCTCAGCGACCCAAATAGAGTGTTGGCCGCCGAAACAAGAGATCGTCACTTCGGTCGATCTTGCACTACATCTTGCCATTATTGACCTGGAGCTCGCACAGATCAGTCTTGACGATGTCTTTTCACCGACACCTACGTCACCCAATTGGGCGTCTGCCCACGGATCGGCCCTGGTAGATTTTTTCACGACATTCCATTTTTTACATTTCATTTCATCGTCATCGTCAGCCCATTTAAGTCCCCACTGCTGGGGCACGGGCCTCCCTCTATCACATAAGGGGTAATTGCCATACTCACCACGCTTGGCAGACGGGTTGGCGAGGGTTTTGATATAAAAGCAGAGTTTTCCTTCTGTGGGTGCTGATGATCATGCCATCAGCTTTACCTTAGTCGCCTTTTTCACCTCGGTAAGAGTGAGGATGGCCTATTCTACTCTGCTGGGGACCACACGGCGTGTTCAATTCAAGGGAAAGACCGATTGAAATAAATGCCATGTGGTCTTGTGTACTATGTATTAGTATTATTACCTTACTCTATGGTATTAACTGATAGATTATTTTCTGCTAATATAATGGCATAATACTTAGACGTCTTCAATACGTCAGTATTATCAACTGACGTCATGAGAGAAAAACAATGTGAGTCCAGTGTTCACAAGAAACCCGTGTGAATTCAAAATGTAAAATTTAATTTTATTAATTTTATCCAATAAAACAGAAAAACGTACTTTTCATAGTGGTTTCTACAGACCTTATGTTACATTGCGTAGAGCCGTGTGGTCCCCGGCAGAGTAGAATAGGCCATCCTCACTCTTACCGAGGTGTCGTAAAAGGCGACTAAGGTAAATCTGCTGGCATGATCATCAGCACCCAGAGAAGGAAAACTCTGCATTTATATCAAAACCCTCGCCAACCCGTCTGCCAAGCGTGGTGAGTATGGCAATTACCCCTCATGTGATTGAGGGAGGCCCGTGCCCCAGCAGTGGGGACTTAAATGGGCTGATGATGATGATGTTACATTTCATTTAGAAGTCGTTAATTCGTACCCATTGAGCTACTATCGCTGTTACTCGTGTCCATTAAACTTAAAGACATTGAAAGATTTTCGCTCTTTCTTACTCTCACAAAAAGAAATACCCAACAAATTGCAAGCTAAATTCATTGAAGCACCATTTTATTGGCTAGTGGCACACTCAGTTCTGTCGAGGCGAAAAAACGAGCCACCGCCAGGCAAGTTGCATGTCGCCGGTGGTATCTCGACAGAGACAAATGCTCTTCTCAGCGATTGTTCCGACAACACTAGAGGTTTAATTTAACGTCGAGAGGTTTTGTCTAGTCATAGTTGCGATTAGTAAAACAGGTTTAGTAATTCATAGCTGAGCTTGAAACTAGTCTTTATATTTTTTGATAAAATTTATGTCCATAGTTTTATGCTTTTTAGGGTTCCGTAGCCAAAATGGCAAAAACGGAACCCTTATAGTTTCGTCATGTCCGTCTGTCCGTCTGTCCGTCTGTCCGTCTGTCACAGCCGATTTACTCGGAAACTATAAGTACTACAGTGATGAAATTTGATGGGAATATGTGTTGTATGAACCGCTACAAAAATATGACACTAAATAGTAAAAAAAAGAATTGGGGGTGGGGCCCCCCATACATGTAACTGAGGGATGAAATTTTTTTTTTTCGATGTACATACCCGTGTGGGGTATCAATGGAAAGGTCTTTTAAAATGATATAAAGTTTTCTAAAAAACATTTTTCTTAAAGTGAACGGTTTTTGAGATATCAGCTCTCAAAGTCGTAAAAAGTATGTCCCCCCCCCTCTATTTTTATAACTACGGGGTATAAAATTCTAAAAAAAATAGAGGTGATGCATGCTAATTAACTCTTTCAACGATTTTTGGTTTGATCAAAGTATCTCTTATAGTTTTTGAGATAGGTTGATTTAACTGTAATTTTGGTTAAGTTATTGTGCTTACACTGAAAACGATGGCTGAACCTTATAAGATAGATCAAAAAATATACTACAGTATTGTACACCTTTAAAAATCCGCGATGATATAAAATCTTTATAATGTATATTTGCTGCTACGGAACCCTTTGTGCGCGAGCCCGACTCGCACTTGGCCGGTTTTTTTCTCTCTGTTTTTCGTTTTGCTTGGAAGGTGACTTCCATAGACAGCTGACGGCACCTTCACACGACTGGTTACATCCCGTTCGCGCTGCACACTTTCACCAAGGCTATCAATATTACTATTACCCGTTTGGAACAGTGAACGCTGCCTCTGGTGCAAGGGTTGCGGGTTCGATCCCCGCACAGCACAAACATTTGTGTGCATGAACATATCTGTTTGTATTGGTCTGGGCGTAATCTATGTATTATAAGTATGTAATTACAAAAGAAAAGTATTATATGTATATATTTGTAATCCCACTGTTGATTCTGATATCCGCAACACAGGTGCTTGAGCATCCTATCTCGGAGTCAGATCAATAAATGTGATGTTGTGAAATATTTATTTATTTATTTTATTTATTACTATCACAGAGTACATTGTATTGTGACGACCCGTTTGGAACAGAGGTAGTGAACGCTGCCTCTGGTGCAAGGGTTGCGGGTTCGATCCCCGCACAGTACAAACATTTGTGTGCATGAACATATCTGTTTGTATTGGTCTGGGCGTAATCTATGGATTATAAGTATGTATTTACAAAAGAAAAGTATTATATGTATATATTTGTAATCCCACTGTTGATTCTGATATCCGTAACACAGGTGCTTGAGCTACCTATCTCGGAGTCAGATCAATGTATGTGATGTTGTGAAATATTTATATTTATTAATTTATACTACTGTTTCTTTGTATCCTCGTTCTTTTTGTCTTTTATTTTTGTTATCTTTGATTATTTTTCACATTTGTTATCTGTCACATTTCAAATTGATTTCGCCAGTCACTCAAGGTCCAAACTGCGGCTGCAAACCGCTGCAGCACCTTGTGGACCACTTCACTTTGTTTCTTTTCTTCTTCCTTGGTCACTAGTTTATGTATTAACTTATTTTATTTGTTTTTGTTTAAATATTTATTTCCTATGTATTACTGTGCAATCTCCTTATGTTATGTGTCCTATCTATGTAAATCTTTTAAGTGGTCAATAAATGTTTATTTACTTACTTAATGGGACGATAGTTTTTGTATGACTCCTCTGGTATTACAGGTGACTATGTGGTCGCGGCAGAGTAGAATAGGCCACCCTCACTCTTACCGAGGTGTCGTAAAAGGCGACTAAGGTAAAGCTGCTGGCATGATCATCAGCACCCAGAGAAGGAAAACTCTGCATTTATATCAAAACCCTCGCCAACCCGTCTGCCAAGCGTGGTGAGTATGGCAATTACCCCTCATGTGATTGTGGGAGGCCCGTGCCCTAGCAGTGGGGACTTAAATGATGATGATGAACCGCTGATTATCTGACGACTCGTCGGCTCGTATGCCTTCTAAAATGAGAATTAAGAAATACTAATGGGTATTCAGATCAGAGAATTTTATAAATAATTCAAGGGAATAGACCGATTGAAATAAATGACAAGTCGTCTTGTGTAATATGTATTAGTATTATTACCTTACTCTAAGGTATTAACTGATAGATTATTTTCTGCTAATATAATGGCATAATGCTTAGACGTCGTCAATACGTCAGTATTACGTCGTAATTGACGTCGTGAGAGAAAAACAATGTGAGTCCAGTGCTCACGAGAAAACCGTGCGAATTCAAAATGGTTAATTTCTTTTTAATTTTTTTTATTGCTTGTAATAGGTAAATGAGCTTGCGGCCCATCTGATGGTAAACGGTAACCGCTGCTCATAGACATCAACAATGCCGGAGCACAGTCATGCCGCTGCCTACCGTGAGAGAAGAACTCTTTTCAAACCTCATTTTATTTTTTTTCCAATAAAACAGTAAAATAATAATAATAATAATAATTCTCACAACATCTCATACGTTGACCTGATTCCGTACTAAGTAGCTTAAGCACTTGTGTTACAGATATCAGACAAGAGAGGAACACAAATATATTCTTAAATACATATATTACACCCAGACACTGAACAAACACAAGTGTTCATCGCACGAATGTTTGTCCAGGGTGGGGATCGAACCCACGACCTTTGGCCTAAGAGGCAGGGTCACTACCAATTGCGCCATCCGGTCAGTCAAATGTACTATTTATAGTGGTTTCTAAAGACCTTGAGTTCAGCGCATTCGAACACTTAAAAAAAATCTGTAGGAGTACAAGGAGTACAAATATATGTAAGGTATTTAAGTCTTGAAAAAAATCGTTCTCAGAGTAGTCTTCAAGACCAAAACGAAAGCTCTTGTTGTAGTGTACCAAAACCGCCTTTATATAACACTAGTTGGCATCGCATAGCGTTGCAGAATAATGCAGCTGTTTACATAGCGGATTGTTGGAGCCTCATTAGCTTAACAAATTGACTGTCAACGAAGCAGACAATGAGAAAACAATTGTATTACGTTACTATTTGATGCGCTGGATTGTTGATTAAAACAAGGAAAGCTTATGAAATGTACTGTTGTAAAACAAAAGCAGACTTCAGTTTTCAACCGACTTCAAAAAAAGGAGGTTCTCAATTCGACATGTTATATATATTTTTTTTATGTTTGTGCGCCGATAACTTTGCCATTTATGAACCGATTTAGATGAATTTTTTTTATTTGAAAAGTAGATAGTCCCGGATTGGTACCACGATCAGGATATCAGGATCTGATGATAGGATCCTGGAAAAATTTAGGGGAACTCTGAAATTTTATAGGGACACGTAATTTGATTGTATATTTTTCAAAACAGCACCAGTATTTACGCCTGAATGTGTTAAATTTGTGGCTCTGCTGATGATGGAAGGTCAACTCCTCAGCGGTAAGGAGTTAAAGGATAACTCTTTCAATACTGTACTCACAATTAGTTTTTTAGTTATTTGGCGAGTGTGGAAGAGGGGGGGGGGGGGGGGGGGGGGATGAGATTTTTAACACTATACACCTCAAATAATATTTTATAAGTACACTCGAGAAAAGGTTTTACCGAAGTCCACGCCTAATGCCTGTTGAATAATTGAATGTTGTACCCAATACTATGTCGATATGCCGACTTCGGTAACACCTTTTCTCGAGTGTACTGTTAGGTATAAAATGTTGTTTGTGGTGGTATAAGGTGTTAAAAATATTATTTTACACTTTCTAGTTCGTGGTTTTTGAAGGCGATTTTTTTTATTGATAGGAAATGTCAGTGAGTTTTAATGCAGCAGTTGCGTCAAATTGTATGAATGGGAATTTAACGTTACTTAAAATATTATGACAATTTCAACACATCTCAGCATGCTACGCGTCCAACGTTTAGTTCAGAGGCTGGGGTACCCAAGCTTAGACTACGAGCGGGATTTGGGGAGTCTGGTAGTTATAATAAAATGGCTGCTTTCTGACCTTCGCTACCTTTTAACAGGACAACCATACCAACTGAATCATGGTTATGTATACGTTTCAGAAACTATCCGAAACATGCAGGTTTCCTCCCGTAATAGTCATAATGCAGTACAAAAATATATGAAGAAATCGTTATTTTGACTTATAGCATTTCACTCTTAACTTGTAATTGCAAAATCTCCTCTTTGTTACCATCAGACTAACTGCCACACTTAGAGTCGTTGATTAACTTAGTTGGCTACATAACAAAAAATATTGACACTTATTTTGATAAAGTTAATGAACATTAGCTTAAATGACGTCTGTGAGTGCAGCCGTGAGAGCCAATATAATTGTCTTTTTTTATTATATAGTTTTACTCGAAGAGATCTTGCCAATGTCAAGTAACTTATTGAGAATAATTTAGTAATCTATAGGCGAAGTCAGTCAAAGCACAGTTTTTATCGAACTACAAATTCTACTGATATCACGCCAAACACAATCGCGGATTTTAAGACTCTATTAGCAAGCAAATGGTCACGTGACCACTCACTTGACACTCAATAGTAGTGTTCAACAAATCTATAAAATTCAACGGTTCTTGCTATAAACTTCTACTTCGCGGCACTTCACTGCACAAGTAAACGCCAAATTTGTTTACTGAAGCCACTAGAAACTATTTTAAAACCTATGAATTGAATCAGCCAACGCGGAGTATTTTTACCGCCCGAATCATTAAATCAATATATTAATTATTGTCACTATAAAACATTTTTAATTGCAGATGCCAGCAAAAACAAACTAAAACCAAAACTGTCAAGCAGCTCTTTTAATCAGCAAACGCGATAATTTCGTTAAACTGATCGGAAAGAACGTAAATCAAAGTGTTAATAGCTCAAAGCGATTGGCAGTCCTCCTCCGAGATATCCGTGCTCTTAATGAATCATGATTGCAGAGCCGATAGTGGAGGTAACTGATGGTTCTTGCATCGATGTGTGAGTATTGACTGTGCGTTGGCTAGCTGCTAATTTAGATTTTGGCGGTGAGAGTCAAAGTTCAGTTTTTAAATTTGTTAAGGTAACGCTGCCAGCAGCGTTACCTTAGTCGACTTTTACGACACCTCGGTAAGAGTGAGGTATACTATTCTACTATGCCGGGGCGGACCACACAGCGCCTAATAATTTAATTTAATTAAAAATTATTTTCCCATAAACATTCGAACCAATTTTTATGCTCCTCTATTACTGTGAAGCAAGTATATGGACCTTTAATTTGGTATATTATGTCTCAATCGTGGAGCCTCTTGGACCAAGCTCTATATACATTTGCCCATTGTCCTTTGGTGTTGATTTGTTCAGTAAAGTGCCGCAAAGTGATCCTAATAATAAGAATCGTTGAATTGTATCGTTTTCAACACTGCTGTTATGTCTATAATGTATCAATACGGGGATTAACACGATATTTAATATGTGAAACAACATTGTGTACTCACATATTTGGCTCGACGTTTCGGCTACGTTACAGCAGTCGTGGTCACGGCGTCGAGCCAAATATGTGAGTACACAATGTTGTTTCACATAATAAATATCGTGTTAATCCCCGTATTGATACATTATAGTTATAACGCAACGCGAAAATCTAAAAAAAAAAACCGCTGTTATGTGTCGAGTGAGTTATCACGGAAAACTTGCTTGGACCTACTAGAATCTTAAAACCCGTAATTTTGTTTAGATTGGTATCGGCAGAATCAGTAGGTTGATAAAACGTAAAATACCGGCGTTTTATTGAGTGAGTGTGACTTTAACTGACTTTGACTGTTGACTACCTACTTATTCTCAATAAGTTACTTGACATTGGCAAGATATCTTCGGGCAGGGTAATAATATAAAAAATAAACTATTTTTGTGGTAATATCGTACGCTATATGATGCTTGTTGTAAAACGTGGTTTGAAGAGAGTTTTTTCCTCGGTACCTAGTCAGCGGCACCACTGTGCACCGGCATTGTCAATGTCTATGAGTGGCGGCTATCATTTTCGTTGTTAATTTTCATGGTAAAGTATCAGCCTATAACTGTCCCACTGCAGGGCAAAGGCCTCCATCATAGAAATCAAGTCATCGCTACGATGATGGGATTAGGCTTAATCACCACACTTGCCAAATGCGGATTGGTGACCACAAACCCGAGCTAAATAAAATAAATAAATAAAAATACTTTTATTTCTCAAAATTTACAATTACATGTTATGAGATTCCCCAGTAAGTAATAATACTTGTGTTGGGGCTATCCCGCTCTCACCACATTTTGTCTAATATGAGATATAAAAGTTATTACAATTCGGGTACAATGATGTGTGTGTGTGTGTGTGTGTGTGCATGTTTGTGCTCCTATGTAGCTTCATTTATAAGTCCTTTAGTTTCCTCGTAAGTAAGTCCAACCAAAAAAAACAGTTATCACTTTTTTACAGTCATTAAAGTTCTTAAGGTATAATTTTAAATTTCTATTTAAACAGTTATATAAATGAGAGGACCTAGACGTAAATTGACGTCTGGCAAACATAGTACGTACCCGACAGGTTGGAGCCACCTTATATTTATGTCTTTTATTGAGATTAATTTTCAAGGGATCGAAAGGTAGTTTTCGGTGAAGACTTAGCAAGAGATTTAATATATAGCTATGTTCGAAGAATTCGAAACACACTTTTTGCTCGACCCAGGACCCCGAGATCACGGCCCGGTACTTAAACCATTAGACCAACAGGGCGGCCGTGCAATTTTCTTGGTAATGTATATTATATTTTTTTTAGTTATATAATTCTTTTATTATAGAAGTTGGAGAGGGGCACCCATTTTACCACTTCGAGGGCTAGCGCAAATTATAAGGTTTCGAAAAAAAATATATTTGAAACCCCAACATCATTTTTTGATGAAAACAAAAATTTGAGTTTCAATTCTAAGTATAGGGAGCCCCCTAAAATTTTTTTTGTCCTATTTTTGTCTAAAAATCGTATGCGGTTAACAAAATACATCTATTTACCAAGTTATAATATTATAGTTCTTATAGCTTCGGAAAAAAGTGGCTGTTACATACGGACGGACGAACAGACGGACAGACAGACAGACGTGACGAATCTACGGTTCCATTTTTTTCCATTTCGCTACGGAACCCAAACAAATAACTGAGGTCGGAACCTGATTGACCACACACTATCCACATCTCTTTGTCCCTCTTCTGTGTATATTTTATGTTGTTTTAAACCGTGTACCAACTGTATATGTTTGTTTCCTGTGTATTGTTATGGTCAATAAATGTATTTAGTTTCTTTTTTTCTTTCTTATACAATACAAAAATATTGACAAAAACAAACGTTTTATTTTCTGTAACAGCAGTTTCGATATAATACAACTGTACACTTAGTTCAACTCGTACAAGAATGCCGAGCAAAGTTAATAGTTTTCTAAGATTGCCTGAACTCTGAAACGAGGGGAACTCTCGCAAGCTTAGAACCAACACTATTTCCCGACACAAAGCGAACTCAGTTCCGATAGAGTTATTATGTTGTAAAAATCTCATTTAGCAGCGGGCGTTCCGTAGCTAAACCTATAGAGGATCTTTTGGAACCTGGGAGAGACACACTTTTTCATGAATAGGCCGGCTCGACCGGAGCAATACCACGAAACCACGAGCCT
>JADPWL010000751.1:0-10108 GCA_019059595.1 Marasmia exigua | reverse complement strand
TTTTTAAAAGTCATACAATATAGAATATTCTCGAAACATAGCTAAACTCCATAGTTAAATTTGAATAGACAATTCGATAGAAAAATAAAAACAGTTAGACAACGTCAGCTGTCGGACAATGTCAGATAGACAATCTAAATATTTACAACAATAACTTTAAATTTATTTACAGATAAAAATGTACAAGGAACATTAAATAACACATATAAGAGTAATGCTAATACAAGACATAATCATAAAATGATATACAAGCTCTATAGCAAACGGAAAACGAAGCTCTATAGTTAACACCAAAGGTAACTTTCTTTATGAGTAGTTATGTAGTATAACGAAGCCCCTGCAGGCTGCGTTACATTTCTCCCACGACCCCAGAAAAATTTTCGACTCAGAGAAAATTTTGATTATAAGGTTAAGAGAATACTATCCTTACTATCAGTCTAACCAGTCAACCTTCACTTAAACATACCATTCCACAATCCAAAAACAATTCAAATCCAGTCAATCTAACAATCACTCTAACATACGAACCAATCACAAAGAGGAGTAGGGTTCACTATCAATGACGCAAACTCCATAGGAAGTACCCTATAAGAATGACTTTAGGCTTATTTAGGGAGTTGTCAGCCGCTCCGTTTCTTAAAACCCATTAGTGTCGATGACCATAGCCGACAATCTAGTCTCTCTCAGGTATTCCCTATCAAAGGACACAAATTTTAAAGGTTGAATTTACCTTTAAAAGAAACGCCTCTGTAGTCAAAGAAGCGCTAAGTAGTAAGTAGATAAGGCAAAAGAGAGCCCTAAAGTTTAGAATTAAAAGGTCAAGAAGCGCCTTTTAAAAGAAAACGTTAAGCAAGTAAGTAGGTACTATAAGAGAGAATCCTATAAGCAAAGAGAGACGAGATTAGTCGCTAAGTATATATAAAAAATATCAGACTGAAGTAGCCAAAAATCAGTCCAATGTGTGTGCAAATAAATACATATAATACTAGTAAAGTCAAACAGTAAGGTAGTCATTTCTTAAAGTCTTTTACATGCCATTTACCGCGGCAACCGTTGCAGTCCTCAAGAATGTAACAAGAGGTGACAATTTCTCAACGACTTTGCATTTAACATATTTAGGTGCTAATTTTGCGCTAAAATATGCACCAGCATTGCTTAAAGGGTAGTCTTTACGCCACACTATATCTCCAACATTGAATTCTTTAAAAGAGTGCCTTAAATTGTAACGGTTAGAATTCTTTACATGAGATATGCGCAGTGCAACCTGAACTCTATCAAAAATTGACGATAGAAGGCCAATATTTCTAGCATATAAATCACGAGGTAAAAAGGTAATTTCTTCTAAGTCGTAACCCTGAGAATAAATAGAACCACAAGTAATGAGTTCACGACCAAATACTAAAAATGCAGGAGTAAATCCAGTTACTTCATTTACAGAGTTATTCATTGCAAACTGAATCTTAGATAGGTGAAGGTCCCAAGACCTATGGTCTTCACCGACCAGTGAAGCTAGTGCGGTAATAATTGTTTTATTGTAGCGTTCTGTAGTATTGACCTGAGGACAATAGTGAGGAGTGTAAGATATATGCGGAATTCTATAACGTCCAAGGAAATTATGGAATTCATGCGATTGAAATTGTGGACCGTTATCCATAATAATTGTTTGAGGTACTCCATGAACTAAGAACACGGAATTCTCCAAGTAATGTATAATACTAGTAGTTATAGCTCGTTTCAAAGGAAAAATAAGTGTATATTTGGTGAATAGACAATTTACAACGAGAATGTACTGGTTACGTCGCCTAGTCATTGGCAATGGACCTATTAAGTCCAAAGAAATGCATTGAAAAGGTCTAGAACAAATTTTGGGTTTTCCCATAGGACCGTAAGGCGAGTGGTTAGAGTGTTTATAAGCCAAACAAGTTTCGCAATTGGAAATAAATTTAGCTATATCTTTAAACATGCCAGACCAGTAATATAACAATGATATTTTTTTGTATGTTTTAAATACGCCCAAATGCGGATCTGTAGCGGAACCATGAGCATTTCTTATCAAAGATTCTCTTTCAGAAGGGATAGGGACTTCTTTCCAGATGAAATCGTCTGTTAAAGAATAAGGAGTATTAGTGCAACGAAATAGTTTATTATCCTTAATCGTATAGTTAGGATGACTTTGAGGATCAGTTAAACAATTACGAAAGATTTTATTATAGCGCTCTAAGTCTAAAGACGTGGCTTCATTCGAAGATAAAGGAGCGATAATATGACTGTCCTCGCTTTTAGAACGAGAAAGTAGATCAGGGACAATATTATCCTTTCCTCTTTTATGTTTCAGCGTGAAATTAAGCAAGAAAGGCGAAGTGACCAACGAGCGAGTCTACCAGAAGGATTTGTTAAATTCAAAAACCACTTTAATGCGGCATGATCAGTGTATACAGTAAACGGTTTGCCATTGTCAAGATAGCACCGCCAATGTTCTAAGGCAATGATAACAGCTAGAGTTTCTCTTTCAGTAGTAGAGTAGTTTCTTTCATTTTTGTTAAGTGATTTGCTCATGTAGGCTATAACAACTTCTTTGTCGTTAACCGTTTGAGTAAGCATGGCTCCAATGCCAGTGTTAGATGCATCACAATGCACAGAAAACGGTTGATCAAAATCAGGGCAAGCAAGAATTGGGGTAGTTACAAGATATTCTTTTAGTTTCAGAAAGGAAGAGTTAGCCTCAGAACTCCAAGAAAATTTCGGAGAAGTTTTAGCAGATGATGTTAATTTATTAAGAGGTGCAGCTATAGTACTGAAATTAGGAATGAACCTACGAAACCAACTACACGTACCCAGAAATTTACGCACTTCTTTGCGTGAAGTAGGTACAGGAAAGTCCATAATAGCTTGAATTTTGCTAGGATCAGCTCGTAAACCATTATCGTCAACAACATATCCCAGGTACTTTAATTCTTCCTTAAAAAAATGACTTTTTTCAAAGTTAATGGTAAGTTTAGCGTAAGTTAATTTTTCAAGCACTTCAATTAGAAGTCCTATGTGTTCTTGGAACGAGGAGCCTATGATAATAATGTCATCAAGATAACAGAACACTTTGTTGTCAAATTCAGGAGTGAATAAGATATCCATTAACCTCTGCTGTGTAGCAGGTGCATTAGTTAAACCAAAGGGCATAACAGTGAATCTGTACATTCCTCTACCGGGGACATAAAAGGCGGTCTTGTCCCGATCGTCTACATGTAAAGGAATCTCCAGAAAGCTTTAGCGATATCGATACTCGATAAAAATTTAGCGTTTTTGAGATGGTCAAGTATTTCATTGATAAAAGGAAGACTATAGGCATCCCTACGAGTAACTGAGTTGAGTTTTCTACTATCGACACAAAATCGCCATTCGCCATTCTTTTAGGCGTAATAAGAACCGGAGACAACCAAGGGCTTTCACATTTCTCAATGACCTTCCACTCAATCATTTTATCCACCTCAGCAATTAGAGCTTTTTGTTTCTCGGGAGAGAGTCTATAACAACGTTGTTTAATAGGCAGCGTATCTCCAGTATCGATACGATGGCTAACCAGATCAGTACGACCAAGTTCACCCTTAGCTTCAAAGGAAATTTGCTTAAAACGCGAAATAATATCATCAGCGATAACCTTTCTTCAGAAGTAAGATTTTCGTAAGGTAGGATTTGTTTCTCCACAGAGTTGTTAAAGTGGGATGGTTTATTAAGAGAAAAGGCACACGATAAAAGTTTGGGAACCAAATTAAATTCCCTCCAAAAGTCAACACCAAGTATCAAAGACGGGTATATTTCAGGAATAACATATGTTTTAATAAGTCTAGTTTGGTCGTTAAAGGTAAAAGGAAGAATAAAAAATCCTAAAGATTTAACACGATGCTTACTAGCAGTGCTAACCGTAATATAATCAGACTTGGATAACGAAAAGCCCAGTTCCAAATTTTAAAGTGCGAGTTATTACCTAAAATAGTCATTGAACTACCGCTATCAAGTAATGCCGTAAACTCAACATTTGAAATAGAAACGTTAATAAAAGGACGGTTAAAATCTCTTTCGTTGTCGTAATAAACCGAAGAAGTTCCATAACTTGCGAAAAAGTTCTTAATTATTTTTAACCAATTATGCCAGTCATCAACATCAAAATTTTCTTTTCGTTTATCCAAGTCATATGTTAGTTTTTTGAGTTAGAGGATGAAGAAGGTTGAGGCTTGTCAGCTTTACATTTCGGGCAATCCGAAGCTCTAAAGTCTTTCAAACCACATTTAAAACAGACTAAGAATCTTGGTTTAGTGCAAGAATTCAAAGAATGACCATTTATTCGACATCGAACGCAAAACAAATGCGCCTGAAACTTGGGAGCATTTTCAGATATCGCATGTGCAGAATTTTTATTCTGCGAAGAAAAGTTCGTACGAAAAGGCTTAAAGTTATTAGATTTATGAGAATCATAATTAGGAGTGAAAGAATGTTTAGAGTGAAAAGTATGTGTAACATTAGGTTTAGTGTTCGGTAAAAGTGTAGAATCGTGTTTAGGTTTATAGGATAATTCAGGAATAAGAGTATTCATTTCAGGTTCTTTAAAATTATTGTCGCGGTCAATACAGCGCTCAAATTGTTGACATACAGACATTAAAGAGCCAATAGAATCAACTTTATTAAGAGCAACAAAAGAAGTATAACAAGGACGGATGTTACGTAGAAGTATTTGCAGTTTCTCCTGCTCAGGTAATTTCTCGCTTAGTCTCGAAAACATTTCAAACATTTTCGGAATATAAACCATAATAGACTCAGATTTACCCTGAGTACGAGATTTTATTGCCTGCAGTAGTTTATGGTCATAATCAGAATGGCCAAAGTCCTTAATTAACAACTCGGAAAACGCGATCCCAAGTTAACGAAGGGTCACGACTTAGTTGGAATTTAAACCAATAAGAAGCATCGTCCTCAAAAATGTTGAAGGCCGAGCTTATAAGTATTTGCTTATCAAGTTTGTTCGTAAGTAAAAATTCATCAATTTTCGATAGAAAAGCTCTAGGACAAGTTGTCCCATCAAAAGTAATTTTTTTTAGCTCATTTAGATAATTTGGTAAGAGAAAATTATGAAAAGGTGGCATACAGTTAGGTTGAGAAATCGGCAAAGGTGAGTCCAAAGAGGTTTGTACCTGTGAAGTCTCAGCTGGTTTTGAAAAAGCGTCAAAACGTTCAGTCAAAAGAGTAAACTTCTTTTTTAAGTCGTCATAGAGTTCTATAAGGTTTGAGTCGCTGTCACTTACATCAGTGTCAATTCTGTCAAGTCGATAAAATAAGTGATTTATATAAGTTTCAATTTCTTAAATAATTTCAGATTACCCGATTCGTATCGGTCCAACATCGAAGATAAATATAAGATTGTAGAAGAAGCTTGTGACAAATCGTCACTCAGAGGAACGGGAGAATCAATAATGTCTTCCGTAGGAAAATTACGAAGCAATAAAACAATTTGTTTTCTAAGCGATACAAGATTATCCGCAGGAGTTTCGTTCCTAATTATAAGTTCGTATTCAAGTTCCGCCTTATTAAGTAAATTAAAGTTTATAAGACGAGCCATTTCTAAGATATTTGTAATTTTAAAGCAATAAAATATTTACAATAGTTTTTATTTTATTTACTTTATTTTAGTGAGAAAAATAGAGGAAGAATAGGGAAAGAAATATCTAAGAAGTAAGAGACGTCTAATAGGGAGCCAAAAGGTATGTTATATACAGAAACTTGTGCAAGTTTATTTTAGAATTTTGAGAACAGGGGGGGATTCTATAGAGTTGGGCGCCAAACTGTCGCGTAACGGAGGGTTACGGAGCTAAAAGGTAGGGGGAAGAAGAAAAGATAAGAATAGAGGGAAGAGGGCTATAATTATAAGAGGTATGTACAATGATGGCTCGTCCAAAAATCTTAAATCTAACTTAAAACTAACTTGGTTGCAAAGCTATTTAACAAACCGAAAACAATCCACTGACATTACTCAAATAGTACACACTAACAATAGAAACAGTCTCGAGAAACTACACTACAGATCATCCTTCATGTTAAATAATTCTGGAGTCCCCCAAGGCAGTATTCTTGCCCCTATTTTATTTTTAGCATACATCAACGATCTCCCTAATGCCATTCAACATAGATCAATTTTATTTGCAGATGACACTACATTAATAATAAAGTGCAACAAAAATTGAAAATATTCAAGATATCGCTAATGCTACTCTTTCTTCAGTCATAAACTGGTTGCAGTTGAATAACCTCAATATAAACCTTACCAAAACAAAATTTTTAGAATACCGTTCATACAATAGCACTGAATTACCACTACATATAAATATAATCAAAGTAATATTGATAAAGTTCCCATGTATAAATTTCTCGGATTAATAATTGATCAAAATCTCAACTGGAAAGGACACATAGATTACATCTGCAATAAATTGGATCGATATGTATATGCATTAAAACGCTTGAGACAGACCATATCAACTGAGGCTGCTCTCACCGCTTACCATGGGTATGTATCTTCTGTTCTTAGTTATGGATTGGTAATATGGGGAAATTCAGTGGATATTGACAGAGCTTTTAAATTACAAAAAAAATGTGTAAGGGTTATCTGTAACGCGTGGTTCCTAGAGAGTTGCAAGCCACTGTTCCAAAAACTTAACATTCTTCCCTTGCCCTGTTTATATATTAAAGAAGTATGCTGTTTCGTCAAGAAACATCCAGAGTACTATAAAAGTACTCAGAAGTCTCTGCTAGAACACTTAGAAATAAATATAACCACTTACTACACAAACCTCCCTCTATTGCCTATATATATAAACAAAATATTTATAATATGTCTATATTGCTTTATAATAAATTGCCTACTTCTCTTAAAACATTAGAAGGGAATAAATTCAGAAAATCACTGACGTCATGGCTAAGTCATAAAAATTTCTACAGTGTAAAAGAGTTTATGGAAAATATTGAGTAAATATTGTACTGCGTACATACATTTATATAGAGTGTAAATAGTATCTCATTAAGATTTGTTATTCGTTTTATAAGCTGATAGGCAAACAAATTAGTAATTTAATTCAGTGTTCTTAACCCTATAATGTCTCCTTACCCATTCTTGATTTTACTACTTTTTAAAATCTGTGAAATATTGTTTTAACATTACCTTTACAATAGTAGTCTTTGCCTTACTCTATGACTTTAACTATAAATTTAACCTAGCTCATTATGTTTACTTCAAAGAGTACTTACTTTTTAATATGGTATACTTGTAGGTATACACTATAATATTTGCACGCTTGCTTGCAAGCGAAATACAAACACTAGATACTTAAATTCTACTTAAGACCTTATGTATCATGTATTTCTAGCAAATAAATGTTTGTTTGTTTGTTTGTTTGTTTGCTATTTACACCGGTACACTACACTAAATATATATACAAGGTAAAAGTGCAAAATGGGCAACCGTGGTAGGGCGGTAACACAGGGTGAGCACAGGCAGCGCGCCGGTAGGATCCAGCGTCGCAAGAGGCGGGCGGTAGGGCTCCGCCGAGCGCAGGAGGCAGCAAATGGGGCGCGCGACGCAGATACGCGCACGCCGCAAGCCGGCCGCGGGTAGGCGCGACGCGGATACGCGCACGAATGAAGGTAGACGCGCGTAGGTGCAGGGAGGCAACACCCCTTCGTGCCCCGGCACCGTTACTCTACGGGTAACGTATACTGGCACTGTTATAGCTTGAGGTTCTGAGCTTCTTCAGAGCTGGTGGTAGACTGGTGATCCTGCCCCATGTGCGTCCTTTTATATCGCCCATGCGCATTCTATTCTACAACATTTAAATTTTAAAATTCATACAATATAGAATATTCTCGAAACATAGCTAAACTCCATAGTTAAATTTGAATAGACAATTCGATAGAAAAATAAAACAGTTAGACAACGTCAGCTGTCGGACAATGTCAGATAGACAATCTAAATATTTACAACAATAACTTTAAATTTATTTACAGATAAAAATGTACAAGGAACATTAAAATAACACATATAAGAGTAATGCTAATACAAGACATAATCATAAAATGATATACAAGCTCTATAGCAAACGGAAAACGAAGCTCTATAGTTAACACCAAAGGTAACTTTCTTTATGAGTAGTTATGTAGTATAACGAAGCCCCTGCAGGCTGCGTTACAACTTACATTGACATGATGACTGACATTACCTATATAGATATTATTATGACCATTGCTTAATTGACAAAAAACAAAAGACGTGCTTCTATCAATTCATGTTCTATATAGTCATAATTACTTCCATGTGTTGGGCTACTTAAGTAGGTACATAGAGCAACACGCCTTGTGTTGGTGTAAGGGTAGGTAGGACTTACCTATATTTATTATGAAATCGGTAGATAATAGGTTATTGCCTATTAGGTACCTACGCATCTATCGAAGACTCGACTCTACTTCGAGTAAGTTAGGTACCTCACAACACACAAATGCAGTTCTCAGGTAGGTACATCTTCGTCTAAAAAGATAGTAGGTAGTTAGCACTACCTACCTCAGTAAAGAACACTTAAGTTTCGTATTTAGGCAAGTTAACAGCTTTCAAAAGCAACGGTCGCTCTACATAAATCAACTTTTTCCTGCTACCAAATTGTCATTGACAAATTCCGTCAGGGCAATCGACGAGATGAAAAATGACAAATCAATTACATCTCAGTCGGTTTGTTTGGCCTATTTAATATTTGCGCTAGACGGGTCAAGCGATTTGTTTACTAACACGGTAATGATGACGCCCGCAGCTATGTCCTGGCACAAATACGAAAGTATGTAAACAAGTGCTGTTCAAGGCAGAATAATGTGCTCGATTAGATAATAAAGGGCCAATTAAAAGTTGAAGGCATACGTTGTAGTTGATATAATAGCCAGCCATATCAGGGTAAGAACCTACTTACTTTTAGGAAATTGAAATAACGAATAAGGCATAACAACCTAACTCATCTAAAAATTTAATGAGATTTAAGGCTATGTTTATGTTGGGACTCGTTCAATATTTTGAATACTTTAAAAATCTTAGTGCTTGAGATAAGATTCAAAGTCATCATTATAATTAGGTAGTTATACCGCTCCAATAAAGAAAAATACTTAGGTCTGGAATTAGATGACAAGCTAACCTGGAAATTTCACATCGAAAAAACTAGATCTAAGCTAATTTCCCTTAATTCTGCCTTACATAAAGTCGTGGGATGTATCCCAAATAAGGTCCGCATGACTATATATAACTCACTAGTAAAGTCTCATTTGAATTATCTTATCGAGGTATGGGGATGTGCCGCCCCGTCTAATATTAAATGCCTGCAAACGTCACAGAATAAAATTATCAAAACATTATTTAAATACAACCGCTTATTCGATACAAAATTATTATATAAAAAAACAAATCTTTACAACCTTAAACAAATCTACACATACACTACTTGCATCCTAATCAGAAAAATCCTAACAGATAAGATACACTCACAAATAACTTTCACAAAACGGACCTATAAGCACAATTTGAGAAACATAAATAAAATTAGTCTAACTACGCCAAGAATCAGTCACGGGAAAAAAAATATATTGTTTGAGGGAGCACAGATGTATAATAATCTTCCAAATGATGTAAAAGATTGCGAATCTTTTGGCATTTTTAAGTCGAAATTGAAGAAATACGTCACTGATAAAATATTCTAGTGAAAGTGTGATATGTCAGACATCAATAACTTACTTCAATTAATATAGTTATTTTTAAGCTCATTGTAAGTGAACTATGTTCTTTTATGAGATAATAAAAATCTTTAAACCGATTTAATTAGCATATACATGTTATACCAACCCACTCCCCGTAGGTCTTAGTCCTGAGGGCCTACAACGAATGCATCCTATAACGCACGTGATTACCTTTACCTATCATATCCAAACAAGAGACGCACATCGCCTGTGAAAAGGCGGGGGGATGAAGATTCGGTCATAGATTCCGTTTCGTTGTAGGAGTCCCTCTGGAGTACAAACCTCTCTAATCGTCTAAAAATAT
>JADPWL010000750.1:0-13325 GCA_019059595.1 Marasmia exigua | reverse complement strand
TAATAATTGAAAATAGTTGTTGCTGAAAGTGTTGAGAAACTTTTGATAGTTGAACTGGAAAATCATTCAGACCATCGATAGTATTGGTACCGGTCAAAACTATCGATAGTAAAATTTGATCAATACTATTGATAACGCCAATACTATGCATTGTTTAATGCCCGATACTATCGATAGTATTGTGTTACCTAACAGAATTTATCAAAGTTACTGTGCACGATGCACCTTATTTTAGTTTATGTAAGTTTGTCTATGATATATATTTTGATACGTCTTTTGTTTTGCTGTCTAAATGGTCTATTTTTCTATACTTTGCTTGATACATAGTTTACCGTTTCATCCAGTGTTTTCATCCCTTATCCCTAAATTCCTAACCAGCACACCACAGTCCCGTACATATTTTTGGTCCTTCTCCCTTAAAATTAAATTAAAACATCCTAAATTCTAAATTTCAACCTTTACATTTTAATTTTCATATAAGTGATGGAAACTCGCTCAAGACGTAAGTTGAATCCCATCAAAGACAGTGCGGCTACAAGCGATGCCTCCGCTGATCGCGGCGGGAGGTGCGCACCCCGACGCTGGCGCGGCCGCGCCGGCGTCTACCGCACCGTCAACCTCTCGCTCATCATCAATCCGCACCCGCTCTTCGGCCACTATGCGCGCTTTAGAACTCGCTGCAGAAGCGCAGCATGCGCGGCAGATGGCTCAGGTGGCGATTGAAGCTGCAGAGGCTCGCCGACAAGCTGAGGCGAGAGCTGCAGAAACTATCCTGCGAGCTGAGGCGGAAGCTGCAGAAATTCGACGGCGAGCTGAAACGGAACGTATCCAAAAGGAATATGAAGCGAAGCTAACTCAAATACGGGCTAACAGCTGTCGGAGCAGCCGGCGGTACAGTCGCGCTAGCGTCAGTGACAAAAGTGTTGAAGAAAGGTTAGTAGACCCAAATAATTTTCCCACTTCAACAAAACTGAACGCTACCCTCCCACTTCAACAAAACTGAACGCTACCCTTCCTCGTTAGACCCTATTGCCACACTTACGTTGGCATTTGAAAAGATGATGGCAAAGATAGCCCAACCTAAGGGGATTAATATACCCTTGCCCTCTTTTGACGGGAAGTCCCCCACAGAGTGGCTGTCTTTTAAGAGAGTGTTCCAGGACACAGCGTCATCATATAACCATGTACAAAATTTGGCTCGTCTGAGCCACGCATTGCGAGGTGCTGCTCGCGAGTCTGTTGACAAGCTTCTCGTGACAGCTAAGACTCCAGACATTGTAATGCGTGCTCTTGAAATTCGCTTTGGACGGCCTGAACTAATAATTTTACAGGAACTGCAGCTGGTGAGGTCTTTACCTAAACTTTTTAATATAGACAGAGACCTAATATTGTTTACCAGCAAAGTCAACAACTGTACTGAAACTTTGCGCCTTCTGGACGGCCAAGACTACATGAGGTCGCCAGAACTTTTTAACACTATTTTACAAAAACTGCCGACAACCATGAGAAGTAGGTGGTATGACTTTGCCACAGCGCACCAGTACAGCGGCCAATCTAAGCTCGAAATGCTATCGGATTTCCTACTAAACGAAGTAGAGATACAAGCTAAGTTTGGCGTTGTGGAGAGTTCATCATTTAAAACCCCTTATCTGTTTGACAGGAACACTAAATTGGACCGCGTGAACCAGGTTGAAGCAGAAACCGGGGCGCCTGAATCCACTTCACATTCATCGACCTCGTCTACAGCTAAAAATGCATCAAAATTTCCACCAACATCCGTTTGTTTACTTTGCAAAATAAATTCCCATTCGCTTGACAAGTGTCAAAATTTTTGACCTTATCTATTGATGAAAAGTGGCAGTTCGTTAAAGAAAATAAAATATGCCATAGATGCCTGAAAAAAAGGCTCGCATAACTACCATGCCTGTAGGGCAAAAGGAGTTTGCACTAAACAAGGTTGCTTACGTAAACATCATGAACTTCTACACAAAACTTATTCAAACGACACTGCACACGCCATAGATGACGCCGCTTCTTCTTCGGAAGACGGACCCTCCGATGAACCTAGAGACGACTTACCTTCTAGATCACCCTACGACGTACCCTCAGAGCTAGCAGCGCACTCTTCCGCCACCGGCAGTCCATTGCCACGGCCTATGCTGAAGGTTGTGGCAGTTACCGTGTCAGGCCCAAGGGGGTCTGTAGATCCGAGGCTGTTGGTCGGCTCATTGCACTTCGAGTTGGCCGATTCCGCTCAGCTATCGGACGCGTCCCCCGGTGGCGGATAGGGGAACGCCTCCCAGATATGGGGGGTACCGGCTTCGGCCGGCGCGGACCAAAAGCGGCACACCGTAACCTCCTCATTGAGAGGAGGCCGGGGGTCCACTCACTGAGAGTGGACTGCGAGGAAGAAAACCTCTATAAAAATCACCTAGCACACCGTAACCACCTTATTGAGAGGAGGCCGGGGGTCCGCTCACTGAGAGTGGACTGCGAGGAAGAAAACCTCTATAAAAAATCACCCCAAACCGGCGGGTCGGCGTGCCTGTCGGGGAGGGTTAACCTGCTAGCGCACTGGGCTTCGAAAGGGGCTCAGTGGTGGGGAGCAGGCTTGCCTTAATTGGCCGGCCTGAGAGGAGACAACCTCGATAAAAAACCTCAAAGGACCGACGTTGGGGCGCCCCATTCGGGGCCTCGCGCGGCGTCGGTCGCCTTCGGGTGGCTGGGGAGGTACCCAGCCCATTAGCGGCCCTCCCAGGGGGAACTGCCAACCCTCTGGCGTATCTGGCTTACCGCAGTAATCCTGCTCTGCTGCGGTGGACTTTCCTTCAGAGACTACTCGTGGGATTCTTATGGATATGAACACTGCAAATAAAACCCCCAAAAAACCGGACCTTTTAACAAACGACTTTGGCTATTCTTCTCTGGACACCGATCGCTCCAACGATTTGGTTTCCGACAAACTGGCGGGGGGGAAGCGCACCCAGATGGTGCGCACCCCTCTGAACGACTCTGGCGCGGTCCTCGGACGCACGTTTTGTGGCTCCGGAGCCCGTCGTGGACTCCGGCGTGTTGGAGGTGGAGATTTCGGCCGAATCCGACGTCTCCGCCTCCGAATATGATTCGGCAACAGGATCGAGAGGTTCTCTGATCCTGCAAAAAGGGGACCCTAAAAAAGGGAAGAAACCCCAACCAGACGTGGAGAGAGTGCAGGCGATGGTGCTCACCCGGCTTAGGTCAGCGAAGGCGGCTGCTGACCAGGCTAAGTCGACACCACCGCCAACACCAACACCACCAGCAGCGCCAATCGGCGGAAGGTTCCACGCGCTGGCAACGGATGCGGAATCGGTGAGCGAGTCCGACACCGATTCCACTGCCAGCACCGTGGACTTTTCTAAGTATCTCCGGGCTGGGTCCAAGCGGGCGGTCGCGAAGCGATCGTCCGACTCCAGCCCGGATGCGAAAAGGAAGGGCGCTGCCAGAAAGGCGGCGGGAGCTGGAAGGCCCATCACTACGGGTGCGTACGTGGGCCTCCAAGCGTCCAGAAAGGCCGAAAAGGTCGCTCAGCGCCAGGAGGAGCGCGAGCGGGCGGCGGCCGAGCTGGATGCTGAAATTTCGGCGGCCGAGGACAAGAGGAGACAGGCCACCATCAAATACGGATATGGTACCTCCTACGTCCAATATGAGAGGATGACGGTGGAGGAGCTCCAGGAGTTCCTCCAACTGGGACTTGGCGGGCATCATTTCCGTCACCAACAAATCTGGCAGCTTGAAAGGGACCTGCCAGAAGGCTCTAAAAGGCCATGCACAGGCCATGCTGGAGGCGGCGAGCGAGCTGGCCAAGCGAAGTGTCTCAGATGAGACCACCGCCCTGCAGGCAACTGTTCGCCGCCTTGAGGAGGAACTATGCGAAACTCTCCCACAGCCGCTCCCACAGCCTCCGCTGCCCCCCTGGTCACTGCTCCCTCCACCAGCAGAGGGAAGCCAAGCCGACCTGCCCCCAGGCCCACCTCACAGGAACAACCCCCCCTGGAGGAAATACTCAGGCCACTTTTGGCGGAGCTCCTAAGGGAGCACACGATGGAGCAGCGCAACTTCACCCGCGCTGCCATCGCTGGCCTGGAGGACCGCCTCCTCCCGGCCCCAATAATAAGGCCGCCTTTAGAAGCGGACAGGCGCAGAGCCGCCGCCGCCGAGATCCGCCCGGAGGTCCTAATGCCCCCTCCCCCCCCTCCTTCTGCGAAGGGCAAGGGAGTGGGCAAGTCGTCAACCAGGACGTTGACATCCACCACCTCGTCCGGCCCGGTGACGCGGGCCAAAACTTTCGCTGCGGGCCACCGCAGCCGGGGCGATGCGCCACAGTCAAAATGTGAGGCCCCCAACGTCGGCGCCTCCTACTATGGCCGATGAGGAGCCTGCGGCATCCTCCTCAAATACCCGTCGGCCGCGCGAGGATCTCCTCCTACCCTCCACTACTGTAGCCAACGACGGGTGGCAAACGGTGGGCCGCCGAACAAAGAGAACGAGAGCAGCCCCAGCCACTTCTGGTGGCACCGCGGCGGCCCCTCCCGCGCAGGAAGCTGTGGGCCTCACTGGGGGCAAGAGGCCCAACAAAAACAAAAAGGGGAGGAAGAAGAAGTCCTCCCCAACTTCGACTCCGCCGGCCAAGAAAATAGTTGTGCCGAGGTCGTCTGCGGTCGTGGTGACGCTGACGGCGGAGGGCATTGAAAAGGGCGAGACGTATGAGTCCGTCCTGGTGAAGGCCAGACAGGCGATAGGAGGCGCCTCGTCCCTCGGCATTCCCCCAATGCGCTGCCGCCACACAGTGACGGGAGCTCGTAAATTCGAGCTCCCTGGCACGCAAAGCGGAGCACTCGCGGACACGTTCGCTGCGAAGCTCCGCGAGGCGGTGGCAGGGACGGCAGTCGTGTCCCGCCCGGTGAGGCGCGCCACCCTGCTCATCACAGACCTTGACGACTCTGTCGTCAAGGAAGAAGTGATCAACAGGGTGGCGGAGGTTGGCGGCTGCGAGCCGTCGACCATTAAGTGTGGGGAGCTTCACCGGGGCCGGTGGGGAATGGGCCGAATCCGAGTCCACTGCCCCACCACCGCTGCCAAGGTGGTGTTGGCCGCCGGCCGACTTTTAGTCGGCTGGACATCGGCGGGGGTACGGGCTCTGGAAGACGAGCCCCTCCGGTGCTTCCGGTGCCTCGGCACCGGCCACACGCGGGCCCTCTGTCCCTCAATCGACCGCTCGGCGCTATGCGTCCGGTGCGGCAAGGAGGGACACGCCAGGGTGGACTGCCAAGAGAAAGTGCCTCACTGCGCCGTTTGTGCCGCAAGCGGCAGGCCAGCAGGGCACATAATGAGGGGGAAGAACTGTCGTCCTCCTCCTAAGACGGGCAGACCACCGCCGCCGCCTGCACGGCCAGCGACAGAGGCCAACACAGAGGCTCCCACGGAGCCTCCCGTGGTTGAGCATATGGAGGAGGGTGCGGAACCATAATGGACCTGGGACACCGCACCTTCCTCCAAACAAACCTCAACCACTGCCGCTCGGCCCAGGACCTGTTTTACCAGCATCTGGCCGAGTGGCAGGTGGACACCGCTGTGGTCGCCGAGCCATACCGTATCCCGGACGGTTGGCTTGGTGACAGGGATGGCGTGGCCGCTATTTTTCAGCGGCCGTCATCCCCTTTTTCCCCCGCTCTCCCTCGTTGAGAGGGGGTCGGGGTACGTCGTGGCCGGGGGGGAGAATATCGCCGTCGTTGCAGTATATTTCTCCCCTTCCCGGCCTCTCTTCGAGTTCGAGGGGTTCCTGGCGGCTCTGGGCGCGGTTTTGGGCCGTTTGGCACCGCGCCCTATTATAATCGCCGGGGACCTGAACGCCAAGTCGCCGGCCTGGGGGAATCCGGCCACTGACGCGCGTGGTCGTGCCCTGAGGGAGTGGGTGACAACGATCGGTCTCCACACGCTAAACCGGGGCACGACACACACGTGCGTGCGACACAATGGAGGGTCAGTGGTCGACGTAACGTTCGCCACCCCATCCATTGCGGCGCGCACGACGGTGTGGGAGGTGGATCCAGGGGAAACCCTTTCGGACCATAAACACATCAAGTTTGTGGTCCGAAACTCGTCGGCGTCCACCCAGGCGGCCAGGAGGCGGCCCTCTCCCTTCCCCAGGTGGGCTGTTACCAAGCTGGACAGAGAAAGGGCCAAAGAGGCTGCCTTCGTCCAGGACTGGTGTTACCCTGTCCTGGGCGAGGATGACGTGGACCTCTCTGCGTCCGCCCTCCGCACCAGTCTGACCGAGGTATGTAACGCGAGCATGCCTCGGTCTCGCCGCCCTGTTCCCCGCCGCGCTGTTTATTGGTGGTCGGCGGACCTAGAGGCCCTCAGGGCCGCATGTCGTGCGGCCCATAGGGCCTTCCAACGGGCGAGGAGGAGGCGCAGGCGGGACCCCTGCCTTAGAGGACCGCCTCTACCTGGCATACCGCCAGGCGAGAGGGTCACTCAAATATGAGGTGGGCAGGGCCAAGGACGCGGCGAGAGACGAGATGCTGGAGAGTCTCGGACCGTGACCCCTGGGGGAGGCCCTATAAGGCGGCGCGGAATAAACTGCGCCCCATAGGCCCCCCGGTCACGGAGACTCTCCAGCCTCAGCTCCTGGAGAGAGTGGTGCGGACGCTTTTTCCTGTCCGCACCAACTTCGTCCCTCCCAGGATGCGCCCGCCTGCGTGGGCGGTCCCCCCCGTGGACGTAGGGCCACTCCCAATCTCCACGGAGGAATTTGGCGCGGCAGAGTTGAAACTCCGCGCCAAGAGGACCGCCCCCGGCCCCGATGGCGTCCCGGCGAGAGTCATCGCCATCGCCATCGGGGAGATGGAGGGGAGATTCCGGGACCTCTTCGACCGCTGTATGGCGGTCGGGAGGTTCCCGAGAATCTGGAAGCAGGGCCAATTGGTCCTGCTTCAAAGGCGGGTCGGCCGGCGGACTCTCCGTCGGCCTACAGACCGATCGTCCTGCTCGACGAGGCAGGGAAGCTGTTCGAGAAGATCATCGCTTCCCGCCTCGTCGAGCACATGGCGACTACTGGACCCGATTTGTCCGGGGCCCAGTACGGATTTAGGTCGGGGCGGTCCACCGTCGACGCCCTGACCCTTGGGGACGAGACCCGCCAGGCTGCTCGACGCAGCCAGGGTGTCGTAGCTGTCAGCTACGACATCCGAAATGCGTTCAATACGCTCCCCCACCCGGTCATACTGGAGGCACTCGAACATTTCCGAGTGCCCCAGTACCTCAAACTCCTCATCGAGAACTACCTCGAGGGGAGGGAGGTCATGTATGTGGACCGGGATGGGGAGATCCAGCGCCGCCCGGTCGAGCTAGGCGTTCCACAGGGGTCGGTCCTCGGACCACTCCTGTGGAATATCGGGTACGACTGGGTCCTCCGCGGTGTACTCCTCCCGGGAATGAGTGTCATCTGCTATGCAGATGACACCTTAGTCACTTCCCGGGGGTCAACGTACAGGGACGCTGCTCGCGTGGCGTCCCACGGCGGTGACCTAGTCGTATCCCGAATGCGCCTCCTTGGGCTCGAGGTGGCGCTGGAGAAACCGAGGCCCTTTACTTTCCTAAAGGGCCTCGGGAACCGTTCCCCCACGGTGCGCTTATCACTGTGGGGGGACCACCAGGTTGAGGTGAAGGCCGAGATGCGCTATCTCGGCCTCACCTTGGACTCGCGGTGGAAGTTTGGCCCGCATTTTCGCGGGCTACAACCGCGACTCCTAAAGGCAGCAGACACGCTGACGTGGATGCTGCCCAACCTGGGAGGCCCAGGCTCGAAGTGCCGGCGTCTTTACGCCGGCATCCTGCGTTCCATGGCGCTCTACGGAGCGCCAGTCTGGGCCGACTCCCTGGCAGGACGGGACAACACTCCCCTCCTGCGGGGGCCTCAGCGGGCGATGGCGCAGCGGGTCGCTCGAACCTACCGGACGGTAGGCTTTGACGCGGCCTGCTTGCTCGCTGGGACCCCTCCATGGGAGTTAGAAGCCGTGGTGCTGACCACCGTTTACAAGAAAATGGTGGTCAGTAGGGCAGAGGGGGAACGGCTCTGCCCCGTCGAGAGGGAAGCCGTACGGAGGAGGGCTCAGAAGAGCCTCCTGAGGCGGTGGTCCGAGCATCTCACCACCGCTCCGTACGGCCGTAGGACCCTCGACGCGCTCGCCCCGGTCCTGGACCTGTGGCTTGAGCGTCACCACGGCAACGTCCTCCTTCCGAATGGCGCAGGTAATGACCGGGCACGGTTGTTTCGGTCACTACCTGCACCTAATCAAACGGGAGGAGACGCCTTCCCTGCCATGCGTGCGGCGCTGTCGAGGACACGGCACACCACACCCTGGCGGAGTGTGTGTCATGGTCTCGGCAGCGCGATGCGCTGGTCGCGAAGGTCGGCCAGGACCCTCTCACTCCCTAGCATAGTGAGAGCTATGCTAGTGAACGAGGTGGCCTGGAACGCCTTCGCTGACTATTGCGAGCACGTAATGGCAGCGAAGGAGGCGGCGGAGCGCGAGCGCGAAGCAAATCCTCTCGCTCCCCGCGCTCCGAAGGGCAAGGAGGGGTAGGAGACGCCGAACAGATGCGCGTCTCGCTCCTCTCCGCAGAGGGAACCCGCTGGCGCATGGTGGGGGTCACCAGCGCCGGCATTGCACGGGCTCCCTCAGCAGCCCGGCAGGGACGGCTCAGTTTTCCCGGCCGTCCCTACCCCCTCTCCCGGCCAGCAAGCCGGGGGAGGAACCGCCTGGCCCGCCGTGTAGGCGGGCACCGCCCGGGGAGGGTCGTGGCGCCCGTATGGGTAATAGGTTCGTCCTTCAGCCCACGACGCCTTCCCATTTAAGGGCGATGAGGGAAAACCGCTGGGGTTTAGTCGGTATGCCTCTGGCCGGCTTCTCGTTAGGAGAAGCCCCCACCAGAGGAGAGCCCGACATAACCCTCCTGCTCCCCAGCAGGAGGGTATGCATAAGACGCCGCCACTAGGCGGCGACGTCGGCCATTGCACTTCGGGCCGGCGGCATTCCCCAGCGAAAAGAAAAAAAAAAAAAAAAAAAAGGGGGTCTGTAGACACGTACGCTCTACTCGATGATGGATCTTCGGCCACCTTCATTGACTCTGAAGTGGCAAAGCGGATCGGGGCTGTCAGGACCGTCGGGGAAAATTGATTTACGTTGCGTAGGGGGGTTATCCAGGCAATCAGAGGTACAGTACGTCGATTTCAAAATTAAGGGCCGTAATTCTGTAGACACCTACAATGTTCAACAAGCTAGGTCTATTAGCAATTTAGGTTTAGCTCGGCAGAGTGTAAGTAGAGAGGATATTTCAAAATGTCCATATTTGGCTGATATAGCAGACAAGTTCTGCTATTTTGATGCAAAACCCACCATTATAATTGGAATTGATAACTGGCAACTCTTAATACCCCAAACTACAAGATTAGGGTCTAAATCTCAACCAGTGGGAATCTTGACAGCATTAGGGTGGGTCTTATTCGGATTTGCATCTAGCAGAACTAAAACTGTTAATTTTGTAAACCACGTATGTTGTCGAGACCCCGCAACTGAAATGTCGCTTGATAGCCTCCTAAAAGCCGAATATCGCCTTGACTCCATAGGCATTACAAAATATGAAATGAGTGGCACTAGTGACAAACGCGCTCTTGAGGTTTTAGAGAGGACGTCACGGCGCTTGCCACAGGGTCGCTTTGAGGTCGGGCTCTTGTGGAAATCAGACAATTTAGTAGTACCGGACAGTAAAAAAATGGCTCTTTCCAGGTTTTTTGGCTTAGAGAAGCGCTTGCTCGGGACCCAGTGTATGCCTTGCAGTACCAAAATAACATTAAGGATACCGTTGAGAAGGGTTATGCTGAAGAGTGCTCCGGGTCCGAATGTGAAGGTACAGTATGGTACCTACCACACTTCGGCGTAGTTAACCCGAACAAGCCAGGTAAGCTCCGCGTTGTGCATGATGCAGCGGCCAAATCCGATGGAGTAAGCCTTAACGATCTATTGTTGACAGGGCCAGATTTGCTCCAATCTTTACTTAATATTTTATTTCGTTTTCGGGAGGCAAAGGTCGCTTTGAATGGTGACATAAAAGAGATGTTCCCGCAGGTAAAGATTCGCCAATCTGACCGCGACGCCCAACGTTTTTATGACGCTAGCGAAGTAGCTTATTCTGCGGTTGGTTACTGGCGCTTCAAGTGTAAGAATGACTCATTTAGATTAGCACTCATAGATAGCAAAATTAGAGTAGCACCACTAAAACATACTTCCATTCCTAGATTGGAGCTACAGGCCGCTTTGATCGCAACGCGTTTTGCGGACACAATCGTTGAAGCGCACAAACATAAACCATCACGTAGAGTATTTTGGTGCGATTCAATGACTGTGCTCGGTTGGCTCCGCAGCGATGCAAGAAGTTACAAACCGTTTGTGGCTCATAGGTTGGGAGAAATTTTGGAATCCTCTGACGCTAATGAATGGAGATGGGTTCCAAGTAGTTTAAATGTTGCGGATGATGCAACTCACGTCAAAGGCGATTCCTTAACCCTCTCTTCACGTTGGGTGACTGGGCCACCGTTCCTCATCTCGGAAAATGACTGGCCTAGTCAACCTGACAATCCTGCTAAGTCGTGCGCTCATTTGTATCAGATAACGTCATCCCAAGTTCACTTGCCTTTGTCAGCTAGTCCAACACGCTTTAGCTCATGGCTTAGAATAGTACGCGCAACAGCCACTGCTCACAAGTTCATTTTTTTATTGCGTATGCGTAGCTTACTAAAAAGAGGTATAGATCTTTCTAAATTGACTAAAATAAGTAACTGCATCTGTTCTTTCGATTTAAATACCACCCCACCTGTAACGGCACTAACTTTGCGAGCTGACGTAAGTAGCTTCAAAGCCCTGACGGCGGAAGACTTAAACTTGGCTGAAATGCATATCTTACGTCAAAGCCAAATAGACAGTTTTCAGGAAGAACTTGCATGTATAAGGACGCAACAGCCTCTCAAGAGACAAAATCGACTTCGTCATTTGTCACCGCAAATTGATAGCGACGATGTACTCAGGCTATCAGGACGAATTGGTGCAGTTGAGGAAGTAAGTAAGGAAACCATGTTTCCAATAATTTTAGATGGAAAACACTTAAGCACTCGTTTGTTGGTGCACTACCATCACGTACGAACGGCTCATGGTAACACTGAGACAGTTGTAAATGAGCTCAGGCAGACCTATTGGATAATAAACCTACGCAGCACCGTGCGGTCAGTCGCTCGCCAGTACCAAGTTTGTCGATTGAATCGTACACAGACGTATAACCCTCCCATGGGAAACTTGCCCAGTGCCAGACTCGCTCACCACACTAGACCCTTTACGTTTGTGGGCTTGGATTACTTTGGGCCCGTTCGAGTGTCTATTGGTAAAAGGCAGGAGAAAAGATACGTGGCTCTGTATACGTGTCTAGTAGTCAGAGCTGTACACCTAGATGTAGTACATTCATTGTCATCTGACTCTGCTATTATGAGTCTGCGAAGGTTGATCGCGCGTCGTGGCACCCCAAGCGAGATATATTCGGACAATGGTACCGCCTTTGTTGGCGCCAACAGAGAGCTCAAGATACTGTACGACGAGAAGGTCAGTGAGTTCGCTGCTAACGAGCGAATCCAGTGGAAATTCATTCCCCCTTCGGTTCCCTTCATGGGCGGTGCGTGGGAGCGCCTCGTGAAAAGTGTCAAGACAGCACTACGGATCACACTTAAAGACCGCACACCAAAAGAGGAGGTCTTCAGTACTCTCTTAGCTGAAGCAGAATATATTGGTAACGCGTTTATTCCCCGGGGGTGACAACGTCGTCAGAGTGGCAGACGTACAGACAGCAGGAGGCATACTAAAACGTCCTCTGAAGAAGTTAGTGCCGCTGTTCTGTTAGAAGAATTTATGTTTGTTTTTCTTTTTTTTTGTTCCATTTTTAAACACGTTTTGTTTCCATTCTGTTAATATTTAATAAGTTATGTCTTTTGTTAAGTAAGTTTAAGTAACTACCTATTTGGTTTTTGTTTTTTACTCCCTTTTTAACTGTTATTTAAGTCTTGATTTAGTTTCACTTAACCTAACTTTGTCTTTTTCTTGTTGTATATAGACGATGTGCACGATGCACCTTATTTTAGTTTATGTAAGTTTGTCTATGATATATATTTTGATACGTCTTTTGTTTTGCTGTCTAAATGGTCTATTTTTCTATACTTTGCTTGATACATAGTTTACCGTTTCATCCAGTGTTTTCATCCCTTATCCCTAAATTTCTAACCAGCACACCACAGTCCCGTACAGTTACTATTGATTTTACTTTTACTATCGACTAATCTGAAACATTAACAATGGATCAGATGATCTGGTTCCTCTGTTTAAGGGTTGTGAAGGTCAGACCTAAATCCTGAATATTTTTTCATACAAAATCGTATAGTGATCTGTTCGTATTCAGTTCAATCTATTCGGCTCATCTCTACAAGTTGATATCGGCTGAGTTGGTTAGTACTTTTATTCCCTAAAAGATTTACAGCTTGGAAAGTAGGAGGAAAGAAATATTTCAACCTAGTTAGCTAACTTTTCACGCCGCAGGGTTAACGTGGGTTTTTAGTGAACGTAAAATATTATGTAGGTTGTGAGTTTTAAGCTTCAGGTTGTTACTTACTAGTTTTTTGCTGCTAAACATACGTATTCGAATTTAGTAACGAAAACCATCTATAACATGGCTTCTTTGTTCTTTTTTATTTATTTATTTCACAAAAGAAAATATTTGTTATCATATAATGTTGTCTGCCAAACTGCGCACGCAGTTTGTCGGCAGGTGTTCTCGTTCACATTTTTCTTATATAAAATTATATGGCTATAGCTTAAACTATTTTAATTAACACCATAAACACACTTTAAAATAACCTGTATTGACAGTCAAGGACAAAGGGACAAATAATGTTTTGTTAGCCTCTGTTTAAGACTGTTTTTCGATGAAACATTATCTAACAAATTTTGTGGTAATTCGTTTATCAAAGTAGGTACTAGCCACCTACGCTCTTGTTTACCATAGTAGTGGTAACCTTAGGGACAACTAATTTATCGTGTGAGCTGGTAATAGAGATTCAAACCGCGCTATAGATGAGTTATGAGCGATGTGGTAGCTCAGTATAGCTCAGTGCGCCTTCTTAACAGGAGGCCGCAAGTTCAAATGCAAAACATGTAATACTATTTGAAATACATGTTAATATTCTAGCA
>JADPWL010000747.1:0-12586 GCA_019059595.1 Marasmia exigua | reverse complement strand
GGTCTCTTGCTATCATCACGTGAAATATACTTGCGATTTGTAGATACGCAGCTTCAGATATGCCTTCTGCCCTCAAATCAGGTCATACAGGATAATTAGAGAAACTCGTCATCTTGAATTAATCAAGTACCTAGACTAAGGTAAGTGCGCCTAAAAAGGGCCACTTCCAAATAAGGTCAATCGTTTAAACTTCCCGCACTTAATACTTAAACCAAAACGGACTATGCGCGGCGCCTCCCCAGTAACCAATCATAAAAGCGCACCGACGTTCATTGCCTCCTTGCTGGCCATTTTGTCAGTGGCTCTGTGTGTAACTCAGGTGCAGTCGACGTGACTGAACGAATAAAAATTTCTGATTCAATTTTGCGTTGTTTCTATAATAAAACCCAGTGCTATGTAATAATTCTGCAATAGTAATCTAAAAATACTTTCAGAACGTGGATTGACGGGGTGAGTTACTAAAATTATTGGTTTTCTGGATTTGGTTTAGTTTTCTCTGGACATATATGCTTGCCTAAGAAGGTCCAGGTTGTTGTCTACAAATAAGGGCCGGCTCTTATTGGGGGTACGATGTTTTAAAATAAGCATGATCAGTTACATAATACCATACCATACATACATACCATTTTAAAAAGAAATAGCTAGTCCAGCAGGTTTCAAGATTTATACTTTTTGCTTAAGTCCACGTTATAAGGTGAAAAAATTGACTCTTTAATAACTTTTAGTGATTGTCTTTAGCAGAATTAATATGAATTCGCACAAACCTACAATTGGTTTCATTTATAGCTAGAAAATACATAAGTTTCAACTTATATACATTTCGTAAGACTTTATAAGGGCCACAATAATACATTTTCGTTTTAATATTCAAAAGCCATGAAGTTCAAAGTAGTTTAAAGCCGTTTTCTAAATATGTAATTTTTCTGATACTTAACGTCTGAAATCTTGCAGTTCAATTGTGAACCCAAACTCGAGCTCAAGGTCACAATACGACCATAAACAAGCTTTTAAAATTGCCTTTTTTTGTAAATCACTGGCTATTCGTGTCTTGTTTTTGTGCAACATTTTCTTTTCAAATAAAAACAGTGTGTTTGATCATGACGTATATGATATTATATACGACATAACTAATTCAAATCACACTTCGCAACATTGATTTATTACGATTTCCAAAAACCCGGCCCTTATTAGACGCAATTACCTTACGAAATAGACATACATACGCTGTCCCTCACATTACCCGGGTCAGCGATGGTCGCAAATGGGCTGACGAGATTACGCGAGGCTAAAGTGCGTTGCTAAGTGCAGTAATGCGTTTAAGCGCTTGTTGACTCTGGCTTGTTAATGTACTGAGACTATTACTATATGTAGATCTACATTTTTATTAGGGGGCAAACGAGCAGAGGTATCACCTGACGGTAAGTGATTATTATCGTCGATACCACAGTGCCTAAAGACGAAAGTCTTCAATCAGTGCGTCCTACCCGTCATGACATACGGAGCCGAAACGTGGACACTTACGTTACGGCTGGTCCACAAGTTAAAGGTCGCTCAGCGGGCTATGGAACGAGCAATGCTCGGCGTCTCTCTCCGAGATCGAACATTGCTCACCGAATCAGCAAGCTTAAGTGGCAGTGGGCTGGCAATATTAGCCGCAGAACCGACAACCGATGGGGTGAACGAGTTCTAGAGTGGAGAGCGCGTCTTGGCAAACGTAATGTAGGGCGCCCTCTGGCTAGGTGGGGGCAGGATGGCTGGCAAGAGCTGGATGCGAGAAGCCATGGATAGATCACAATGACGAACAATTGGAGAGGCCTACGTCCAGCAGTGGACTGCGATAGGCTGATGATGAAGTAATTACCGCCGCTCATGGACACCTGCAGCACCAGAGGAGTCGAGTGCGCCGCCGGCTCGCTTGTCTTGAGGGTTTCGGTGAAATATATTATTTCACCGAATTATTGGCACTCCATCATCACCTCTGACCCTGCGTGTCTTCCCGATTTTCGTACCGTAGAATAGAATTCCAGTGGCCTTGAGTGACATAGGTAGGTACGAGTACGGTCAGAATCAAAATTAGCCTAACACATTAGTACCATGTCGAAGTAACATTTTGTACGTATAATAGGCAGAACGATTACTTTGACATGGTACTAAAGTGTTGAGCTACTCTCGATGCTGACCATAGCTAACCTACATACCTAATTTTTATTTATTTATTATTACAGTATACCTGTGGCTTACAGAAATGATTCCACCACGTACACAAGCTTGAATTTACATAAATAATACAATTGAATTAAATTTTAAAAAACAAACAATAAAAAACACATGCATAAATCAAATAATTGTCGAACGATATTCAAATAGTCAAGGGTGTACTAATATTAATAAATGTCAAAGGAAAAAAAATCTATCTAAATAAAATGTCAAAAGGATTATAATAATATGTCAATCAAAATGTTATCGTTTTGTCAATAATTTGATGAAATAATGTCAATAAACACATCATGTTGTCAGCAAATATGTCCATGTCGTTGTGCTGAGTGAGTATGTCACCTATGAGGTAATGTGATATGAACCTATGAGCTAATGTGTTAAATGCGGCCGGCCTATGCTATGATAGTGTTTGTTTTTACTATTTTATGTTATTTTTCATACGTATTGTTAATGTGGTTTCAAATAAGCATATTATTTCTTCACCTTTAAAGATACCGTTTCAAAGCCCAGACCACGGATCTATGTACCTATTTGTGAGACAGTGAGTAAGTGAGTGTGTGATATGTTTCTATGGTTATTAATCGAAGTTCAACTAAATACCGGAGGCCCAATGGGGGGAAGGAGAAAATGTTGGCAGCGCACTTGTGACTGCACTGGTGTTGCGGGTGTCATGGGCGGCGAAATTGCTTACCATCACGTGATCCGTCTGCTCGTCTGCCACCTCACATATAAAAAAAATATACCTAATGAGATCTGTGTGGATATTACAACATTCACAAATTTCACAACATCACATACATTGATCTGACTCCGAGATAGGTAGCTCAAGCACCTGTGTTACGGATATCAGAATCAACAGTGGAATTACAAATATATACATATAATACTTTTCTTTTGTAAATACATACTTATAATACATAAAAAACACCCAGACCAATACAAACAGACATGTTCATGCACACAAATGTTTGTACTGTGCGGGGATCGAACCCGCAACCCTTGGACCAAAGGCAGCGTTCACTACCACTGTTCCAAACGGGTCGTCAACGTCAATCCAAATATTTATTTATTTTATACCTATGAAGCATTTTCTTGTCTTTTTCATTTGCATGCGACATTAGTACCTAAGTATTACGTATTGTGTCGCTAGGTATAATGCAGTGCCCTTACAGGTTGTCACGAGCTGAAACTCCTGTTATTTACCAATACAACTGTAACAACAACGTGACTGGCATAAATAAATAAATATTTCACAACATCACATATGGTCAAGACGACGCCGTTGCCGCGGCGCTCCGTCCTGTTCCCACCAGTGGACCATCGCCGAACAACAACGACGACAGCCGAGTGACAGCCGAACGACAGCCTAGGACTCACGGCATGCGCCGCCGGGTCTAACTACGCAGGTTACTTCCGAGCACGTCACACATCATCATACGAAATCACTGTCGGGCGCGATTTGTACGTCTTTCAAATTCTGGTCTAGTACACCAAATTTTACAGTCCGCTGCAGTTTCAATCCATAAAGGACAGATATCCCTTTTCTCCCACCATCTATACAGAAAAGGGCACTGGCCCCAACAACATACATTGATCTGACTCCGAGATAGGTAGCTCAAGCACCTGTGTTACGGATATCAGAATCAACAGTGGGATTACAAATATATACATATAATAATTTTCTTTTGTAAATACTTATAATACATAGCATACACCCAGACCAATACAAACAAACATGTTCATGAACACAAATGTTTGTACTGTGCGGGGATCGAACCCGCAACCCTTGTATCAGAGGCAGCGTTCAATATCACTGTTCCAATCAGGTCGTCATAATAATCAGGTCGAATAAATAAATAAACGTACAGCTTCATTTATACCAAAGTCAATATATTTTTAATATAAAAGGATAACCGTTCTTGGCATGAAATATGCGCTAAAGGTGACGGGTAGGGTACACTAGCGACGCCAATCTATTTTAATTTTTAGCTACTAAACCGGATTTATTTAAAGAAAATTCGGGGTTACAACCTCTCGGCAAACACCTATACTATTTATTTAATACTTATAGTTAACTGTTTAGTCTGCTTTTGCATTCGAATTTTGGATTGCTGCCAAAAGTAGCCGCTTTTGGCGTGAATCAATTTTCGCGTACAAAAACGGATCCAACATTTGTGCATGGTTAGGTATTTAATAAATAGTATAGGTGTTCGCCGAGAGGTTGGAACCCCAGAATTGTTTAAAATATATTCGGTTTTGTTGCTAAAAATTAAAATTGATTGGCGTCGCTAGCGTGCCCTACCCGTCACCTTAATATATCGCGCTAATACTTACAGTTCATGAATTATTCGTTTAATAACCTACGAACCCGCAATGAGTGTACATAAATATTGTCCTTAGGCGGGGTGCTTTTATATTTTTACAAAATAAGGTATAAAAGATAAAGATAAAAAAAATCTTTATTCAATTTAGGTCCACACAGAACACTTATGAATGTCAAAATAGGTACATAATATCTACCGCTGGTTCGGAATGTCGATTTCTACTGAGAAGACACCAGCAAGAAACTCAGTAGTTACTCTTTTCAAATATTGATGATGTTACAGAGTTTCAATCGAGAAAAGAAAAAAAAATACAATTATGAAAGTTAATAGAATACTATGAATAACAACTCAATATATTAATCAATTACCATGACCAAGAATCCTTATCATTTAAATAGTCTTGTACACTATAGAAACCTTTCTTCATTAGGCAGGTTTTAATATGAGACTTAAACATTTTGACATTTTGTGGTAGCTTATTAAATATCTAAATACTTAAGCCAACAAAGGAATTACCGATTTTATGAAGTCTGAGGACCGGGACGGCAAGCTTATATTTATTGATAGTGTAGCCAACACATACTTCTACACGGTAGAGTGGTGAAACAGGCACATAGACAAATACCAAATAGTCTTTACCTTTCATCATCATCATCAGCCCATTTAAGTCCCCACTGCTGGGGCACCGGCCTCCCTCAGTCACGTGAGGGGTAATTGCCATACTCACCACGCTTGGCAGACGGGTTGGCGAGGGTTTTGATATAAATGCAGAGTTTTCCTTCTCTGGGTGCTGATGATCATGCCAGCAGCTTTACCTTAGTCGCCTTTTACGACACCTCGGTAAGAGTGAGGGTGGCCTAGTCTTTACCTTTAAAATTGCCGTTTTTTCTTCTAGATACAATAAGATGTGTAACTCCTTTAATAAGCAAACAGTTCGCATACTATAATTTTATTTTCATTTAAGACTATATTTTAAGGTTTATATTAAGGTGACGGGTAGGGCACACTAGCGACGCCAATCGATTTTAATTTTTAGCTACTAAACCGGATCTATTTTAAACAATTTCGGTGTTACAACCTCTCGGCAAACACTTACACTATTTATCGAATAACAATGCACAAATGCGGACCCAACATTTGTAAAATTGATTCACGCTAGAAGTGGCCGCTTTTGGCGGTAATCAATTTTTCCCGTACAAAAACGGACCCATCATTTGTGCATGATTATTTAATAAATAGTATAAGCGTTTGCCGAGAGGTTGTAACCACGAAATTGTTTAAAATAGATCCGGTTTAGTAGCGAACAATTAATAACGAATGGTGTCGCTAGTTAGGGCTACCCGTCGCCTTAAATAGAGATCAGATAATAGTATGTCTGATTTTTTAATTGACAGAATTGACGTTTCTATCAATAATAACTATTCAATCAATCAATCAATCAAATAATTCTTTATTTGCATAGGCTTGTATACAGCACTTACAAATCGTCATACATTTTAATGACTTAAAACTATTTATAAGTACTTATGTATAATTTACATGTCAATACATATATATGTTGATACATAAAATATACTAAAGAAATAAATAAACATAATGCGATTCTACTACCGGCTCGGAAAGTTGTTTCTGGTCGAGAAGATCCGGCAAGAAACTCGCCAGTTACTCTTTTTAATCGCCAAACTTTCATACAATGTTGTGTCATCATCATACCAAGCCATACAGTTTAATTGTTACACAAAATAAAATAAAGGAAATAATAATAAAATAAATATTATGAGGTAAACCGAAGCCGACCAGTCCTCAAAGGTGGCACCTGTTCACAAGTATGACGTACGTGTCAGCCATCATTTCACTCAACCATATTAGAGGGAATGTAATGACCCGCCACATAGCGCCACCACCTCAGAGACATTTGAGTGAGCATGACTACTTAGGTTCCCCTCATAGGTCACTAAGAGTAGTAGTTACTTAATCCAGACTAATAAACTGCAGGACGAGGTGTACAATAGTAGGTGGTTAGCATCTTGTCAATTATTGAATAATCAATATAAATCAATTTTTATACATTCAAAATCAAAAATGTCTTTATTCAATAAAGAACATTTATGAATGTCAAATATTATGGTAATTACAATTTTCATTCTTATACAAATTATGATTACAGTGACAGTATGATATACAATGCTTATAATCAATATCGTTTAGATAAATCGTCAATGAAAAATTATGAAATGAATTATACATTAGAGGACAGGCGAAGAGATCAACATGTCCAGGAATCCTTATCATTCAAATAATCCTCTACTTTATAGTAGCCTTTCTGCATTAGGCAGTTTTTTACATGCAACTTAAACTTATGTACCGGTAAATCAATAATATTTTGAGGTAACTTATTAAACATTCTAATGCTCAATCCTACAAATGAACTTCCAATTTTATGAAGTCTTAGATTTGGGACAGCAAGCCTATGTTTATTTCGCGTGTTAAAGCTATGAAAATCAGATTTTTGCGAGTAAAGGTGAAAGTTCTTGCGTACAAACATAATACAATCAAAAATGTATTGAGATGATACGGTTAAAATATTGATTTCCTTGAATACTTCTCTGAGTGAGTCACGTGATCTAAGACCGTAGATGGCACGGATGGCCCTCTTCTGCAAAATGAAGATGGCTTGTAAGTCAGCACCGGATCCCCACAGTAGTAGACCATATGACATCAGACTATGAAAATAGCTAAAATAAACCAGTCTCGCTGTCTCGATATCAGTCAGATTCCTTATCTTTCTAACTGCATATGCAGCTGAACTAAGTCTTCCTGCCAAGACAGCAATATGAGGGCTCCATTGCAATTTTGTATCCAGAGTGATACCTAGAAAAACTGTGGAGTTTATGACTTCGATAGGTTCGTTATTCATGACAATATTCATTTTGACCTGCCTTACATTAGGCATTGTGAACTTAACACATTTTGTTTTCTTTGAATTAAGAACCAAGTTATTATAAGTAAACCACTGTAGTAATTGAGAGAGTGTGTTATTTACTTCGTCAACATTTTTCTTTTGCCTATCAACCTCAAAAATCAAGGATGTATCGTCAGCAAATAACACTATCTCACATAGATCATTGGTATAGTAAGGAAGGTCATTTATATAGATTAAAAAGAGCAAGGGCCCCAATATAGAGCCCTGGGGCACACCCATGGTTAGAGGGGCGCCAGAAGAGTTAGTTCCATTGACATTTACCTTCTGAATCCTATCTGATAAGTAAGATTTGATTAGACTTAGTGAGGTGTCTATGACACCGTAATGCTGTAACTTCATTAGCAATGTTTCATGATTGACGCAATCGAATGCTTTAGACAAATCACAGAATATTCCAATAGCATCTCGCTTTTTCTCCCACGCATCAAATACATGTTTGATAAGCGCCACTCCAGCATCAGTAGTGGATTTCCCTTTTGTGAATCCAAATTGCTTACTGTGCAATATTTTATTCAGGTTTAAATGAGCCAATAACTGAGTAAATATTACTTTTTCAAAAATTTTGCTGAGAGCAGGCAGTATAGAAATAGGTCTGAAGTTAGACGGGTCACTTTTCTCACCCGACTTGAATAACGGTATTATTTTACTGTATTTCATCATATCGGGAAATTGACCGTCGTCAACACATTTATTAAATATTATTGCTAAGTGGGGTGCGATAGAATGTATTATATTTTTGATTATATCTACCGAGATGCCCCATAAATCCTCAGTCGGTTTCATATTTAATTCTTTGAATGTTTTTAAAATTATATTAGAATTGACATGATTGAATCTAAAAGGCGTGTTGCACTTATCAACATGAGACCTGAGGAGAGAAGCAGCGAGATGTGGACTGGAATTCAATTGATTGGTTGTTGTGACTGGTATATTAGAAAAGAAAGACTGAAATGTTTCTGCTACTTCAGAGTCAGAAACAAGTGATTTGCCATCAATTTTAAGAGAGAGCTTGTTGTCTTTTGTTTTATTTTTACAAGTCTCTTTATTTATTATCTTCCATGAGATTTTACTTTTATTAGGGGCTTTTATTATTTTGTCTTTAAAATAATTTGATTTTGCCATTGCACATACTTTTTTGAATAATTTTGAGTATGTTCTGACATATTCAATTAAATTAGCGTTTTCAGAATTGGCTTTGATATCATATAATTCAAACAGCCTCTTTCTGCTTTTATGGATGCCTGTAGTGGCCCAGTCACTGAATTTAGTTTTAGAAGTATCTAATTTAATTGATTTTTTAGTGAAAATCTGATTATATTCTTTTTCAACCACATTAAAAAGCATATTATAAAGCTGATTAGCATTTCCATCCTGACATGATAATGCAGGTACCTTTCTAGAAATATTTTCTTTAAATTTTTTTTTACGGTTTACAGTTATTGGCCTGCACACAAAGCTACATGAAGACGGTGCATGACTGTATTCAAACATTACTAGTTGTCCACTATGATCTGAGTTTATGAAGTTTATGATGGACTTGTCTAATACATCACAGTTACAAAATATGTTATCTAAGCAAGTAGCTGTGGTGGGGGTTACTCGTGTGGGTTCGTTAAAAAGATGATATAAATTGAATGATCTGAAAAGATTCAGAAACCGCACTGAGTTCTGAGAATTATCTAAAATATTGATGTTAAAATCCCCGCACACAACCACTTTTTTATTAGATGAACATATTTTTCTTAATACTTCTTCCATAATGGATTCAAATGAAGTAAAATTCCCAGATGGAGGCCTGTACACACAAACAATGACATGTCGTTCAAGCTCCGCACATGCTAGCTCAATAGTTCGCTCAAGTGAAAGTGAAACGACATCTTTGCGTTCTTTATATTTAATGGAATTATTTAATAAAATTAGTGATCCGCCTCTGATTGCAGACTTTCTCGTGAACGAACTACCGACGCTATAGTTGTCAATATTAATAATTAATTCATACTGTCTTAACCAGTGTTCCGTAATACATAATACATGGACATTCATTTTATTTAAAAATAATTCCAATTCAAGTAATTTGCCAGACAAACCCTGTATATTCTGATGAATAAGGTTTAGATTTTTAGGGTTTCTTTTTGTCATTGGTTTGCAAGAGGATTCCTCTATTGTCTCACATTGTAATTTAAATCATTTGGAATAAAATTATTTTGGGTAATCAAATTATTAATATTAAATGCTAACAGAGTAGCTATTTCTTTTTTAATTTTATCAGGCAAATAAAAAGTTTTGCCAGTCAACAAAAACTTATTATCTATAAATTTATTTGTGTCAAAAAACACAAATTTGTCACTATGACTAAAGGTCAGGTTGTATAATAATGTATTCAATAAATGAATACTGTTATTTTGGCTAGGTGTGTAGTACCTAGAAAAAGGGAAGGCACACAAAAATATTTTTTTTTACATGAAGCTCACAAAGGGTTGAGAATCTCTGAAGAAAATCTCTTTTCCTTATTTCTAAGGAATTCCCAATCATTAGTATGATTATTGAATTCTTACTAAATGTACACTTACTCATCTTGTCAATAATTTGCTCTAATGAAGCGTTAGGCATACAATAATTTGTTACCATACATTTACATTTCTCATTTAGAAGAGGTCCACAACCAACTCCAATCCTATCAGAAAAAATTGTAACATTATTATTAGTATTATTCATTACTGATGACAATAAGTTATTGTTGGTAGTGAGGTCCAGAAGCGGAGGTTCATCTTCCACCTGCAGGTCAGCGATGCCGGGCCCTGTACTATGCTGACAGTTACACTGTTCTATAAATCGGGTCGCAGCGAGGATGTGTTCGCTTATCTGTCCTTGGGCTGAGTTATATTTGTCGGTCATACGCTGTAATGACCTATGCAGACGCGAGATGTCAGCTTGCAGGTCCTGTGTGTCTCTTTCATATTTATGCCTACTCTCATCTAATTTCTTACTATATAATTCTAAACTATCAAGAAGGTCTACTCGCTGTTTTCTCAATAATATGTTTTTCTGGTGGCATTTTTGTTTTTTAACTAATTTTTCAGTTTTCTTAATATAATTATTTATTTTGACATATTTCTTAAGTCTATTTTTCTTGCCTAGTTTAACCCTATCATTCTCCAGACATGAGTTGTTACTCTGGATAGCCCCCCGCCCAGCTGGTGACCCGATCAACTCTTCATACAGGCTGTGAGTATGTAATGCCTCTTGACACCTCTTGTCTTCCTCATACTGTTGTATGACTTTGTTGGCGTCCCCTAGCTCCACCTCAAGGTCTTGGATACGTAGCAGAGCCCTCTCGTAGGTCTCACTACACTGGTCAAAGCTGGCCACGGTGTCAAGTAGTTGATCTCGTTGCATCAAGACATCCATAAGCTGAGCATGGAGGTCCCCCAGTTCACACTTAAGTTGGGTGTTGTTGTTTATAATTTTAAGAGATTCCTCTTCATTGTCGTCCCGTTCTTTGAGGATTTGGGTGTTGTCCTCCCTAAGCTCTTTTATTTCCTCAAGGGCCCTTTTTAACTTAAATTCTAATTCTTGGGAAGTTGCCTTCCGAGTCATCTTCTTAGGGTAAGCTCCACTACCCGACATACCTGGAATTATTTACAAATAAGTGTACAACAAACGTTTGAACCGGTTTAAAAAAAGAGTATTTGACCTATAACACAAATATTTATTAGGTAGGTACAAATTCTTTCAGCAAGCAGCTGATTTAAGTAGGTCAATGTAGGTACCTACAATTTAAATATTATTATAAAGTGAAAGAAGTATTTATTAGGTTTTTTAAGATTAATGGTGGACTAAAATTATTTTTATTTAATAATATAATGAACTAGGTTACTCAGTAACATAACATAGCAATATACTAATGTGTGTGAGTTTCTCTTATTTTTTGTGGTAGCGAGATTATCTCTCATTACAATGTTCATCCAAACCAAAGATAGTAAGTGGTATTTTGTTTGAGTGGGTTCGTGGCCGAGGTGTTTAATCATCCACTTATTTGATTACACGTAAAGGAGACAGAACCAGGTTTGTGTTATGGAATTTGAACAATAATCTCTTATGGAAACCGTCTTATTCCGATATGTCGGGTTTTAGCGGAATTGTGTATTATTGCAGAGGCTGATATAATAGTATACAGTGTCAGATTGTATTAGTGTAGTGTTCACTGTTCGTTTATGTAAGGGTACTGTAAGTAGTGTATCTGATATATGGTAGATAGTATAAATACTCGAAATTTCGATGTATACTGTTATTGGTGATATTACAACGGTTGTTTGATTGGATGGGTTCTTGAATTAAGCACAATATCGTAATATGAGTTGAATGTATATGAATTAAAAATACAAGTACCTCCACCGGTTTTATCCTGTTGTTCGGGGGTGAAAATTTTCTGCATCGACACTGCGGTCGGATGTCACAATAAGTTAGCCAGGTAAATATTGTCAGCGGGAGCTTGCTAACAATGTTATCCTAATGTTTTCAGTATTTTTATGGCGAATCACTTTGTTATTACAATAAATAACAACTTAGAGTTTTAATAAATTAATGGTAAAAATACGAGCTGGCGATGTGGACGTCTGACACTTAGGGTTTTCCTACAAAAAAAAAAAAAAAAAGAAAAAAAACTTTGTCGCATAGTCCTCACTTCCAGATACTCACTTTCAGGCCAAACCGAGCATTGGATTCTGTCCGTCGATATATATTAGTTACGTTCAACTTTTAGTGGTCATTTTGGAGGATAAGGCTAAATTAGCCTAACAGATAGTTGGGTGTTCCTCGTATGAGTAAGGTGGTATTTTACGCCACCCACCTGACTTCAGCTCGTGAGGCACAAGTTCGGCCTCACTTGGCGTTGCTCCCATCTCTGTGCCGGACAACCGAATATCCCTCCCCCTTTTGACCGTGTTCAACGTCCGTCAACTCGATATTCGACGACGAGAATCTCACTGATCGCTTAGACTCTCTAGCCCGCGGACAGAAGTCGGCCTCTCTATGCGTCTTTTATCGCCTTTATACATGGTGA
>JADPWL010000746.1:0-13157 GCA_019059595.1 Marasmia exigua | reverse complement strand
ATAACTAAACTCAAAATCAATAAAACCATTAATCTGCTTCTCCTGCCTAAGGGTTTTGCAGACATCAACGTCACTTTTAAAGTGGACATAGCCTTCAGTTTTTGATTTTTTTTTATAGTAAGCAAATGCCGCCTCCATCAAACTTTGAAAAGTTTTTTGCACATCAACACAAACCATTGAAATCATAATAGTGGCGTAAAAAACCACGATCGCCGGTAAAGCTATGCGTGTGCGTCCTTAGACTTAATGATTCGGCTGTCATCGCGTTTATGAGTATGGCTGGCTTATTTTTAACACTTTTGTATCATTAGCAGTTTTGTATTATCCTAGTTACGACTGCTCTGAGGAAATATAGATAGGAACATGTAAAAATAGATTGTTGAACAGTGTAAAGGGTTGCGAAGGTCAGACGCCAGTCGCGTCATTGTAATTACCCAATTCCTGACACATAGTCTAAGCGTACCCCGGGCTCCAGAGCGACAGCTTTGGATGCAATTGGGAATTAGGTACACGCAAAGACAAGTTCGGGTGAAGATACATTGTTAAGGATGACATGGTACCAACAACACTGTTTTAATACGGTACATGACTATTTTTTTTTTGCAATCAAAAGACCTTTCAATGATAGAGACATCGTTGAAAGAATCACTTGATTCTCATTTAAACTACCTGAGATATCACAACTTTAAAATCACATTATTTTGGGCAAACCCAAAACGCTCCATACAAATGGCTACTTAGATGTGACGTCACACCTAAGTATTTTGTATGCATTTCATTTGAATTTTGTATGGTAGCTATATCAAATGTTTCGTTTATGTCAATGGTTCTATTGTAATAATTGGTGCAAATTGTATGGGTTATTCAATGGTATAATTATTTTTTAATGATTTGATACTTTTAAAATGGACTTGCCCATGAATCTTTGAATGACCATAAAACCGGCTAGACGTTATATTTTTAATTGAGAATTTTTGCCATTGGCACATATTGACCTATATTTTGATAAAATATTTATATTTTGTAAAATCTTGAGCTTAGTCATATACCCTATTCGGACACTGCCTTCAGTTTTTGATTTTATTTTTTTGTGATGAGTTGCAAACTTAATGGTAAGCGTTTTCCAATCCCCATTGACACCCGCAACATCAGTGGCGTCACAAGAGCCCCGCCAGTCTTTCGACCACCTTTTTTCTCAATTTGAGCTAACAGTACCGTCACTCACTCGGCATAACAAACCACAGAGACTTTTCCACGCCAGTTTTCTGTGAGGCCGTGGTATTACAAGCCGGCTTTCTGATCACTGCAACTGGTAGACAGGGGAACCAGATCACTGGAGCACGGTTACAAGTTCATAATAATTATTTAGGTACATTTTAATGTTAAGTGACAATTTAAATTAACTTTTTTAAATCGATAAAATGTTTAAGACTACAAAATCACATCAATATCACATTGTCACTTCATCAACATCATCAGCCCATTTAAGTCCCCACTGCTGGGGCACGGGCCTCCCTCAATCACATGAGGGGTATTTGCCATACTCACCACGCTTGGCAGACGGGTTGGCGAGGGTTTTGATATAAATGCAGAGTTTTCCTTCTCTGGGTGCTGATGATCATGCCAGCAGCTTTACCTTAGTCGCCTTTTACGACACCTTGGTAAGAGTGAGGGTGGCCTATTCTACTCTGCCGGGGACCACACGGCCACTAAAAACACTTCTCTACTAAAAATACCAAAACTCCATTTCACCAAATGTAAATAAACAAGAGAAAACAGCCATGTCACTGTGTCAATAACATATAAATCTCAGGTAATCGTGACTCCAACATTTATTTCATTAACACACATTGTATCATATCACGAAATTAAGTTATTCATACATTTGAAGCTCGTGGGTAACCAATTAGCATTTTTGTTTCCTCGAGAGATTGGCACTGCAATTTGCCGGCCAACAGAACATGATTTCTCTACTATTCTTTCAGACACGACGACCTATATCTCGAGAGTACACCTGATATTATAGTGAGTAGTGATGTCCGTCGCGTAAAGATATCGATAGTTTAAAATACTGTGGATTTTTTTACATTATAAACTTCACATAATTTTCTCTCTAGCTTTCTAGCCTATTATTTATTTATTTATCGTTCAAATGTCTTATAAACTAACAAAAATATATCGCCGGCAACATATAACATTGGCACACATTGTTGAGTTAAAGTTCAAAGGTACAGATTATCTATACATTGAGAAACAAATTGCTTTGGAACTTATGTATAAAGCAGTTCTTTTAGTAGGTATTTAATTGTCTCGACCGTGGGAGAGACACGCTTCGGCATGAATGGGCCGGCTCGACCGGAAAAAAGGTTACCTATTTAAAGGTTGGCAGCGCACTTGTGACTCCACTGATGTCGCGGGTGGCGGCAATCTCTTACCATCAGTTGATCCGTCTGCTCGTCTGCAACCTATCACATTAAAAAATATTATTACTCAATCTGGTGTGACAAATAAAGTAACTAAAACCTTTTAAATGAATCACTATAAAACAAAAATTGGAACTTAAGATCATCAACAATCAAATATTTTTGTAGCTATCAAAAATGAAAACGTGTAAGCACTACTTACTTTCTCGGACGAAACACGTTGAATTAAAATATGAATTGAATTTATTATGCTAGTCGGTTCAATATTAACAATGAACTTTTCTCAATTAATTTAAATCTTAATGTGCCGAGCTATCGTCTGCTTGTCCTTATAGGTAGTATGGGAACCCTAGTTTGAGTTGAGACTACTGATCAGTGGGAATTTCCGAGACATTTCTTTATTTATTTTTTATAAATATCATTTCACGTAATATGAAAACAAAATAAAATGAGCTAGGTACTCGTATAACAAAATTCTGATTTATCGACAAACGCATCCCATCCCCTCACTAGCACATACGATTGTGATTGTTGCATGATTGATACATCTGATTTCATTTGCCCACATGAACTGTAGACCCGGAGGTCGAGGGACCGTGGGAGGCAACCGGCGCTGTACTGCGTATGTTCGGCCTTCGAGACCCGCCCAGCGTAGGCTGACCCCTCGCACCTAGTGATTGACAAATTATCGACATAGATTAGATGGATTGAATAATGTTATTTTGGTGTTGATTCGAATTCAATTCGAAGTCCAGCTCGCAAAAGCGGGACTAGATAAAGTGGCATTTACCAGTACACATTTTAAAAAGAACATTAAGTAGGTACAGTTTTTTTATGCTAGAGGCGACAAAATAAGCAATCCTTGAGTGAGTGAGTTGAAACAATGAGTTACCTTATCTTAATCTCTGCGTGCAATACCCTGTTGCGATCAAAGCTGCCGTTTCGAATCCTGGGGTACGCTTGGATCATTGACTATACGCTTAGATCATTATGATTGGGGAGGGCTGGTAAATGAAGCGACTGCAGTTTGACCTACGCAACACTTAGACAAAAGGTCATGATCAGAAATTTCCATCAGGTATAACAACAAATGAGTTACAACAATCACCGTCACTGGAGGGTGTGTGAATAAAAACGCGAACAGGGAAAGTGAATGATGGCGCCACTGTCGTTTTTCTATTTATTGTATTTCTGGTAGCATTGTTTTTGTTTGTTTATTTTTTATTTATGTACCTAATACCGGTTCATATTAATGTATTTATATTAATTTTGCATTTTTTTTATTGGTTCTGTATGTATGCGTTTTATTATTCATGCTCACGTTATAGATTTACTTTGTATCGTTCCGTTTTCTATTAATATTGATTGTCAGTTTTTTTATGTTTGCATGTTTTATTATGAGTCGTCGCTCGAAGGTAGAGTCTGAAAATCAGCGCTGCAGCGGCTGCATAGAGGTTGTTGTAGCACATGCTGAGGCTGAACCTTGTTGGCCGTAACTTTATAATGTTTGGTCCTTATTTAGATTTGTATGTATTCATATGTTGTGGTCAGTAAAATATTTCTTATTCTTATTCAATCAAATGGTGATGAATGATGGTTTTGAGTACTGACCCAAAACCTGCGGGTTTTCCCTCGTCACCGATCTAGTGCTAAAAATACAAACACACGTATTTGAAAAATATTTTTATACCAGATACGAGATTACTATCATTGACCTCCCCTTCAGAAGGCGCAAATTCTTCTTAGTACGAACCTTCGCTTATATTACTCAAAAACATCCTCCAATTAGGCATAAACCAAAAACTAAATGCAACTTCATATAATCTATGGGCATTACGTTAAAAGTGAACAAATGGTAACAGTTGAGGTCAACCGTGGCTGGTCAAGTACAATAGATCGTTTTCTGAGCCGATGACGCGTGAGTGATGAGCGGAAAATAAGTGAGTTTTTGAGCACATGTGAGTTTTTATTATTACCCAGCAGATGTAAATTTACACTTTAGGTAGATACGTACCTCAGTTTTGTGAAACAGTTTGGCTGCAATAGTAGTATTCCACTAGCGGTCGCCCGCGGCTTCGCTCGCGTGGAATTCGGTTTGCCACAAATTAGCCTATGTCACTCTCAATCCCTTTAAAATCACGTCAATCCATCGCTACGTTTTGCCGTGAAAGACGGACAAACAGACAGACACACTTTCACATTTATAATTTAAGGATTTTCTTTTTTTTTTTAATGGCTCTACCCGAAGATAGTTTGCCAATGTCAAGTAACTTATTGAGAATAAGTAGGTAGTCAACAGTCGACGTCAGTTAAAGTCACAGTCACTCAATAAAACGCTGGGATTCGGCGGGTAGGGTTAAAACAAGCCGCATGGGCTGATGCAATTCAAAGGTTTGAAATTAGTGCCTAGTGGTTTTTAATGTACAAATTTGTGCAGTGAAGTGCTGCAAAGTGATCCTAAAAATAGGAATCGTTGGATTGTATCATGTTTAACACTGCTATAGTGTGTCGAGTGCACTGCCATGTGACAACTTGCTTGGACCTAATAGAGTCTTAAAACCCGCGATTGCTTTTAGAGTGATATCCGCTGAATCCGTAGGTCGATAAAACGTAAAACACCGACGTCAAATTAACTTTAATTAGTACTTAAGAAAAAATATTGACACTTATTTCAATACGCATAAAGACTCTCCATAATTAAGTAAGTGAACATTTAGCGTAATTGACGTCTCTGAGTGCGGCACTAAGTGTCATAAATTTTAACATATTAACAGTTTCTTTCTTTTCATTTTTTTTCCCTTATTCGGTATTGCACCACCTACCCCTCCAATATTAAATAATAATAATACAGTGGAAACTGGGACTCACTTGGTCAAGGCCCGTGAGCCCAGTCAAAATACCGAAATATTTTAAACAATGTTTCGAGAAAGAAATATTCTCAACAAAAATAATAATAATAATTCTCACAACATCTCATACATTGACCTGATTCCGTACTAAGTAGCTTAAGCACTTGTGTTACAGATAACAGAGGAACACAAATATATACTTAAATACATATATTACACCCAGACACTGAACAAACACAAGTGCTCGCACGAATGTTTATCCAGGGTGGGGATCGAACCCACGACCTTTGGCGTAAGAGGCAGGTCCTTTAACCGAAAGTTTTCTGGTAGAAGACCGCCGAAATTGTACACACAATTTCTGTAATGCCCAGTACTTAAATGTGTAATTTGTGCAATAAAGTATATCTATGTTTGAAATTATTCAAACCTTTCAAATCATAACATTCCTAGCCTCCACTATAACGCGATCCCACATTCATTTAGCCTATACTAGCTAATCTAGGTAGGTGTCGGTACGTAATAAGTTAGTCTGGATGTGTGTAGGGCACGGTGCTCATCTTTGCCCTTTCCCAACGCGTGGGCCGGACCAGCTAGAACACATGCGCAGGAGTGGTAAGGCGTTGTTTAGAGTAAGCATTCATTTTTAGAGCGTTGGTAGTATCCACTAGGATATGTTTGAAGAATAAATCAAACATGCTCCTCGTAATTTTTCAAATCTATGCACATAAATGTGGTAGCGAACGCTGCCTCTGGTGCATGGGTTGTGGCTTCAATCCCCGCACAGTACAAACATTTGTGTGTGCATGAACATGTCTGTTTATATTGGTCTGGGTGTTTTCTATATATTATAAGTATGTACTTCATAAGATAAGTATTATTTAAACATCTTTGTTATTCTGCTGTTGGTTCTGATATCTGTAACATAGGTGCTTGAGTTACCTATATCGGAGTCAGATCAATGTGTGTGATGTTGTGAAGAATTTTTAATATTTATTTATTAACATTAACATACATCGTGAGAAAATGTAACCATGTTTCTTTTTTTTGTGAGATAGGGGTAGACGAGCAGACGGATCATTGATGGTAAGCGATTACCGCCACCCATGGACACCTACAACATCATAGGAGTCACAAGTGCGCTGCCGACTTTTGAAAAAGATAGATGCTCTTTTCTTGAAGGTTTGCAGGTCGTATCAGTCCGGAAATGTATGATATGTGAAACAAATACAAATTTTTATTTCTTATAAATTCTTACTCCATGCTTTTCCCAGCTCCAAGTCCATAAATGTGCACTTGAAATACATCCAAAGGGTTGAGATAGCGTGGTTTATACCGACAAAATCGCCCGATAACCTTCCCGCCTGCGATGCAAGGTCTAAACACCCCGTATCGATGAGATTATGAGTTATTCGAGATGTGTGTTGTTAATCAGCATGATATAAAGTTATACAGTTTTGAGATATCCAGAGAATAACGGCATATTTACTGGATCAAACGAACTTACCTGAAGTGAAGTTCGATCTTGATTATCTTGTCTTCGTCGAAGAGATTTATCTTACCATGTAGTTGTTCCGGCAACACGATCAATTATCCGCACGTATGTTTAGCGCTGTAGGAAAAAGAAAGAGATGGCATCTACTGTCTCTTTCCCACAGCGATGACGCACTAGTGCGAGCGCCATTCTGGCTTCATTATTTTAGAGAAGTGTATCTTCATTATATGACTATGGGATGGGAGGGAACTTAAATCTCTTCGACGAAGACAAGATAATCAAGATCGAACTTCACTTCAGGTAAGTTCGTTTGATCCAGTAATTATCTTGTCTTCGTCTTACGAGATTTATCTTACCATGTAGATGTTCAGAGAACAATCAGGATAATGGGGGAAAATAGAGAAATATTGAATTTATATTCAATCATTTATTAACCAAACAATAAAAAGTAAATTTAAATAAGCAAATAAGAACATACTTCTCAACAATCATTATTATCACCTAATACACTCATCAAATTAGAGCTACAATCAACAATAGGACGATTGTAAAAATTTGCGAAAACCGCTGACTGGGCGGACCAACCTGCACATTTTCTTATAATATCGACGCTCAGACCAGACCGAAGGGCTGCCGAGGTACTCGCGTGACGTGTGCTGTGAGCACTAAATATAGAGATGTCCACGCCACTCTCTTCGAGAGTCTGCTTAATCCAGCGTGCAATTGTTTGGCTAGAAGCAGCTCTATGGGGCTTTTTGTGTGTCACCAAAAGTTGTACTACATCGGACGGCCTTTTCTGAGCTGAAACCTCAATATATGTTTTTAAGGTGAGAGCTGGACAAACATTTTGCCTTTGTGTGAAAAAAGGGAGATGAAACACTGGTTGCGAGCGACCGATACCTGAGGTTTTAACTAAATCCGTAATTTGAATAATAATTGTGTTATTAGATATTTTTATGTTCGGTATTTTAATCAAGGAAATAGTTTGCGTCCTCTGGCCTGATGCTAGGGCTAAGAGAGTGACCAATTTCTTACTTAATTGTTCAAAACTAATAACTTCGTTTGGATATTGTGTTGATAAAAAGTCTAAGACCGTGTTGGGATTCCATGTAACGTTATAGCGTGGAAATGTTGGTTTGAGTTTAAATATTCCTTTGAAGAAACGCTTTACTCTTTCGTCTTGACCTATATTATTATTAGTGGAAATTAAAGATATTGCAGAACGGTGATTATTGAGTGTCCCGTATGATGCTCCAGATTCGAAACAAATTGAGAGAAAATCTAATAAATTATTAATTTGAACGTCAAAGATGTCAAAATTCTTCATAGTACAAAAATCCCACCATTGTCTTAAACTACTGGAATATTGTGATTTGGTATTAGCGGATATAGATGATGTCATCACGGCCAGGGCAGACTGGGGAATTTCCTTTCTTTAGGAACGCCTCCCGGATAACAAACTCACAGCCAGGGAAAGGTGTTTGTGCAACGGGTGTATCCGCCTGAAAGAAGATGATAAAAGATTCTTAGCGGGAGGAAGGATAAGCGGCTCCTCTACACAAAGTGATTTAAATAAAGGAAACCATGGCTGTGATGGCCAATAGGGAACTACAACGATTCCCTGTGCCTGATCTGAAATAATTTTATTTAAAGTTTTTAAAATTAAAGAAAATGGTGGAAAGGCGTAAAAATTGTATATATTCCAGTCGACAGTAAAAGCATCTATATTTTGGGCATACGGGTCCGGTTTCCATGAAATGAAAGCTTTGCACTTGGAGTTGATACGGGTCGCGAAAAGATCTATATTGGGCACACCATAACGTCTAGTAATTTTTGAAAAAGCATTTGCATTAATCCCCCATTCAGTATCTACGTTCATATTCCTCGATTCCCTATCTGCGTCGATGTTTTCGGCTGATTTTATGTATGAAGCGAAAACAACAATGTTACGCTCCTCACACCACTTCCATATGAGTTTAGTTATGCGATTCAGGTGGGGGTATTGAATGCCACCCATGCGATTTACATAAGAAATAGCAGTCGTGTTATCTACTCTCATTAAAATGTGACAATCACTTTTGTTTTTAGCAAATGACATAAGCCCAAAATAAACTGCCAGTAATTCCAAGTAATTGATATGATTGGACTGCTCATCCTTGGTCCAAAAACCGCCAGTATGATGACCATCGCAAGATGCACCCCATCCTGTAGTAGACGCATCAGTAAAGATTTCAGTACTGTATTTAATTCCCTGGATAGTCTGAACAGCCGTATTACTATTGTGTTTCCACCATAGCAGATCCTCATGTAAATTACTTGGAATTATCATGAACCTGTCGTAACTGTTCCCATTACGTAACAAAGCCATGTATTTTGCTCTTTCTAGAGCCTTGGTATAAAGCCACGAGTAAGGAATTGCCGGGCAGGCTGAGACAAGCGTGCCTAAATATTTAGCAAACTCACGTATACGTATATTTTTTCGATTTACCAAATGGTCGATCATTATATTTAACATATTAGTAATTTTAAGTCTTTTTTCATTTGGTAACTCCATGGTCATTGACACAGAATTAAGATTGTAACCTAAGAAATTGCATGATTTATTAGGTATCAAGACACTTTTTTCGTAATTTATAATAAACCCTAAGTCAGTAAGGCACTTAACAGTTTCATTAATGTTATTTAAGCAATCCTCATACGAATTTCCTAGACATAAGAAATCATCGAGGTATCTAACTGATAAAAAACCTTTCGATCGTAAATGTGAAACTATTGGTTGAATTAACTTTGTAAATATGTATGGAGCTGAACAAAGGCCGAATGGTAAGGCAGTGAATTCATACAATTCCTTGTAATAAAATCGCAAAAATTTCCTATCTTGTGGATGAACTGGTACTAAGAAATATGCCTCCTTAAGGTCGATTTTACCCATGAAACAATTAGGAGACATAAGGCGCACTGCGGTTCTAATGTCCTCCATCTTAAAATGGTTGCCTTGTACATATTTATTTAGTCTTTTAAGGTTTAAGATGAATCTCATAGATCCATCGCTTTTGGGAGTTAAGAAAATATCGGAAACAAATTGATCTCTAGAAGGCATACATTTCTTTATGGCTTTAATTTTGAGTAAATGTTTTATTTCTTTATCAATTGCAAAAATCTCAGTTTTAGAAAAATTTCGAGTAGGGTACTTTGATAACTGTTGAGGTTTGTCTTTGAAGGGTATACGATATCCTTGGACCGTGTCCAAGATGAACTTATCACTTGTAATGGATCTCCATGCGTTTAAATAATGACGTAAACGTCCAGCATGATTCACCTGTGAGGTTACGTCGTTCGAGGAGGAGGCGGTGGCGGCTGGCGTCGGGCTGCGTACGGAGGCGCGTAGGCTGCGTGCTGGCGTCGCGGCGCGGCCTGCGGGGGCGGGCGACGAGCTGGTGGAGGTGCCGGGGGCTGGACCACTCGGCGTCGACTCGCGTATTGTGCTTGGTACCCGCTGGCGCGAATAGCTGGTTGTTGGTTGCTCCTCGGCAAACGAGGTCGTGCTAGCGGGCCTTTCCAGTTTAAAGCGCTAGTTGAAGGTGCTTGAATCAATTGACCAGTCTTTTTAATGCCCCTCGTGCTCTTTACGAGATCCCCGAGTTTATCGCCAAACAGGAACTCGTCCCTTTTTCGGTCTTTGAATGAGTCAACCAGAGACTTTTCTATTAAGCCTAGGATTAAGGACTTTCTTGTGTCAGTCTCTAAATAGTGAGAATCTGACATAAGTTTCAGTGCATCATTTAATACACGCAGGACTTCGGAAATATCCGGGTTTTTCTTTAATAATAGTGACATAGCTCTGGATAGGGCTGCCAAGGCCCTCCCTTGTTGCTCCTGTTTGGAGCTAAGTCTTTTGTCTCTATTTCGAGAGGACTCATTTAGCATAGTGCTAATTTCAGGATTTAATGTAGGTGCTTTAAGTAAGGGTACATTTTTGGGAAAAAGGTATTTTTTCGACAATTCGTCCTTGAGATCCTTTTTTAATCCGTTAGCAATGATGAATTGGACCCTTTTAGCGATATCACTATGAACATCTTCACCCCACTCAACATCGTCGGTTTCAAGGTCGCCAAGAACCTTTAACATTTCAGTGTCTATATCGGGGTCGACATCAGCAACGCCACTTAATAGTTCTGCGTCAATATCAGGCTCAGTAGGTGGGTCAGGCACCAAAACCTCCGATAAATCGGGTTCGTCAACCGGATCAGGCATATTCCCAGCTTCAGAGCATTCAGGGTTAAGTAGTAAGCTTCCAGTATCGAGATGATCTGTAAGCGTAGAAAAAAGAATAAGCGTTATGCAACTTATTCAGCATTCATAATTAAGTATTATGTGGCGTAAAAAGCGTGAAAAAAGTAAAAATATCTAGTGTGAAAAGTTAAGGCTTGGGTATTTAAACCAAGAAAAAAGATTATGCCAGCTAAGACTAAGCGTAAAAAATCGATATAGTCTGCCTTTTGCAATAAGCAACCGGTTTTTAAGTAGTTTACAGTTGCTACTGGTTAACATCTCGTGTTAACTCGGAGCGAAAATTGGCTTTTGGCTAACATCGCGTGTTAGCTCGAAGCATTTTTCACAATAGCCATTGGTCAATGTCTCGCATTAACTCGAGGCGAAATACGCACCATCACACAATCACTTTCACTTTAATATAAAATAACATTTACCTTCATTTTGCACACCTTCTTCATCACCGGAGTATATAATTCTTCGCGAACTCTGATCCCTTAACTTTTCTTCATATTTTTTCATCTTTCTCGCCCATCTCTCTTCCTTGCTTTCGTCGCGTTTGCGTTTCGGCATAGCTTGCGCGGTAGTAAAAAACTTTCCTGAGTACGTGCGAACGTCGTGAGCGCACGAACGATAATGAAGCCAGAATGGCGCTCGCACTAGTGCGTCATCGCTGTGGGAAAGAGACAGTAGATGCCATCTCTTTCTTTTTCCTACAGCGCTAAACATACGTGCGGATAATTGATCGTGTTGCCGGAACAACTACATGGTAAGATAAATCTCGTAAGACGAAGACAAGATAATCAACTAATACTAGACTTATGTAAAAATTGGTTTATTTGCTCTCAAACATATTATATATATATATAATACATTTTAGCAAATTGTAGCTATATTATACAAGCAGGAGTTGCATGTCACGGAGATGAACATGCTACGGTGGATGTGTGGCGTTACGCAGAGACCGCGTGAGAAACTCACACATACGTGGGAGCCTTTATATCCGTAACATAGCAGGCAAACTGCTGGAGAGTTGCGAACCCCGGGCTCCAAAGCGACGGCTTGCGACGCAACCGGGACATCATAACTCTAAGGCGATGATGAGCAAATTGTAGCTACAGTCTGTTTGTTAGCAAAAATTTGTACCTAAGTTTTTACTAAGAAATTTTTAGTGGCAGACCGGAGTTTGGAAGTTGGCGGTCTTGTACCCCCGTGCCTCGGAAAGCATGTTAAGCTGTTGGTACTGCACCCGATTCCTCTCCGGTCGTATTACAGTAGTGTGACATCGGAATATGCGGGTAAGGGAATAGAGAGTAAAGTGATACTCTAGTCAATGCGCCATAGGTTATTAGGTCTATCAACTATTGTTACAATATCTCTTAAGTCTAGCGGACAGATTTTTGTATGAATCAAATTATTGCACAATAGATTAATAGATAAACACAGCATGCATAGTACCAATTCGTACGAACACAGATATTAAATGTAAAAAAAAAACACTTATACAGACACAAAAAAATAATTAAATATTTCAAAACCAACAGTTTATAAATAACAATAAACCGTGCCTATTACAATTTGATTTTAATTCAGCCAATTTTACTATTCCTTGATGCACAACCTACTTTTCAAGATCGTGGTTCTGATCTCAGAGATCTTATTTTTTTTTTTAGATTTTCGCGTTGCATTATAACTATAATGTATCAATACGGGGATTAACACGATATTTATTATGTGAAATAACATTGTGTACTCACATATTTGGCTCGACGTTTCGGCTACGTTACAGCAGCCGTGGTCACGAGCGGACATCGAGCGGAGCGGAGCTGAGTGAAAGCACTGTCACAATTGCAGCCAGAACGGAGCGACGTCCTATGGGTAATCCACCTACTCGTCACTTACTATATTGGCGTAACGACACTATTCTGTAAATCTCGGTGGTAACACTGTACTTATATGAAACGATATTTGATACCTAATAAAGTTGCCACCAATGTAGAACAGAAGCTCCCACGTTATATAATACCTCTTAAGTTCACTACCACATCCTTTATTAAGAATTTTCTATTATACTTCCACAGCCATGCATAAATTCAAGCACTAACTTGAACAAAATTTATT
>JADPWL010000745.1:0-13650 GCA_019059595.1 Marasmia exigua | reverse complement strand
TGCCCGATTGCTTACATAGTGATCCGTCTGCTCGTCTGCCACTCTCATATAAAAAAAAAACTATCATCAGGAGAGCCGCACGCTTGTCTGCTATCGTCGGAGTGTAAAAAAAAATCATGTTTTGTAATAAAGAGTATTTTTTTATCTGTCAAATATATAATGCCTCATGGCTTTAGACAAGAAACTAACAAACTGTAAAGAAATAGCTGATTGCCACAAAGCTCTAAATCAGCTATACTCAATCTGCGGCCCACGGGCCGCATGTGGACCGCCGGGCCTTTATCAGTGGCCCGCGTGGAATTAGAAATAAATGTCAACTATTTTAGTTACAAAATTTCTCCACTATGTTAAAGACAACAGAAGATCTTACCAATATTTCTGAGAAAAAATGTGTTATAATATTGGATTATATGTATAACTGCACTCATAAACGAGTTTCAAAAAAGGTTTCAGGATCTAAGAAAAATAAGAAAATGTTTGTTACTGGTAAAAAATCCATGGCATCTAGAAACAACCACTATTGGTGAAACACAGCGCAGTGCTGCTTCATGTCGGTTTTTTGTGAGGCCGTGGTATCACTCCGGTCGGACGGGCCCATTTATGCTGGAGGTTTAGTAGCTAAAAATTAAAATCGATTGGCGTCGCCAGTGTGCCCTACCCGTCACCTTAAAATCCTACGCAATGGCATTTTAATAAAAGAAAAACTTTCAGAATTTGTTTTTGAAAAACATACTTCGTAAACTCGTCAAAAATACTTGTCCACGAATGTGAAGAGCCATTCCGGCAAAGAGTTTTTTATTAAAATCATATCCCTCCCGACAAGTGGCGCCCTCTGGCGGAGTAATGCCAGGAATTTCACTTAGGCCTCCCCATTTGGTCGATTTGTTACACTCTGGCGGTGTAGGGTTACCAAGTATGACAGGGATATGTTTAACTGATATATTAAATATCTGTTTGAGCCTCGGGCCAAAAAAAAGGAAATGTATTTATGACATTGTATTTTTTTTTAATATGTGATAAGTGGCAGACGGGCAGATGAATCAATTCTTTTTTATATTTTCGCGTTGCATTATAATACTTTTTTAATGTCACTTATGTCATTGTCAAATTACTTAGTTGTTTATTGCCTTAATATTACATTTTATATATGGAACAAAAACACAAGAAAATTAAGACAATAACTAAGAAATAAAATTAAACTAAAAGTAAATAAAAGGAAAGCTAATACAAAGTATGTCCCCGTGGCAGTGTCCCGTCCCCAAAATGCTGGCAGCATTACCCCGCTGGATCGCGATGGAAATTCGCTGGTCGGGTAGCTGCCAGCTTTTGGCTCTCCCGTGACTTCGACTAGACGCTTAGCTAAGTCACGGAAGAAAGAGAGAGCGTCGGAACCCCACGGGCCTAGTGTTTCAATACCGAAAGCACAAAGTGGTAGGCACCAGATAGATGCCTATACTTTGCAGCTTTCAGTCTCTCTGCAGCGTCAGCCGCAGCTCCGGCACTCCTCGTAGTCCCGGGAAGATGAGACGGTGCCAGAGTGTCGACGCAGGTAGCATCCCACACTAGAGCTCGTCCCATCTTCCAAGGGATGAGAGACATTCCGTCTGGTCTCTTGCCATCATCACGTAAAATGCCGTTCGGCTCTAAGTTTGCCGGCACATTGATGGTGGCAAGCGACCGAGGAATGCCTGGAGAGACGGCCGGCACTTTAATATACACTGCATTATAATTATAAATAATCAAGACGGGAATTAACATGATATTTATTAGGTATGTGATACAACATTATGTACTCACATATTGATATAGTTGGATTCATGGGTCACCTTATGGAAAGCGAACCGCCGGTAATAGACACCCATCTTCTTTTTCCGATTACCCTAAATGTACATAACCTTTTTTAATTTTCCACATTCATGATTTATTACAGATTGTATTTTTGGAAACCGAGTGCGAAGTATTTACAAAAAAAAACACATTCAGTCGAACATGGAACTTCCTTTTTTGAGGTCGGTGAAAATAACACCACAGAAAATCGGCGTGAGCCAGTGTCTCTGCTTGTCTGTCTCTTTAGCTACTAAACCGGATCTTTTTTTTTTTTTATAAATATTTCACAACATCACATACATTGATCTGACTCCGAGATAGGTAGCTCAAGCACCTGTGTTACGGATATCAGAATCAACAGTGGGATTACAAATATATACATATAATACTTTTATTTTGTAAATACATACTTATATAACATAGGAAACACCCAGACCAATACCAACAAACATGTTCATGTACACAAATGTTTGTATGCGGGATCGAACCCGCAACCCTTGGACCAGAGGCAGCGTTCACTACCACTGTTCCAAACGGGTCGTCAGTATAGACCATACAATTTTTTTATCTTTATCTTTTGCTATCTATAACTACCACTTCACACGAAGGGTCGAAACAGGTTGAAAAAGTCAAACAATACCAATAAGTTTATCCTTCAACATACCAAAAGAGTGCTGGCCCTCTGCCACGTGCCTTCACACTCGCGCCACTCGACAAGAGAAATGTGGCATATAATCTCATCCTCTACAAATAACAGGCAGATCTGAAGGTCTTATAGCCTTGCGTTAAGGTCCAGAATCATCGGGTGTCTATAAACAGTAGTTACAATACAATTTATCGTGTAGGGGTTGTCAAACTGTTTTATTTTATAAAATAGTTTTTTTTATTGAAGATTGGTAAGCGTTTGACCACATTTCACCTAATGGTAAGTGATAATATGGTCTAAGATGTAGCACGATTACCTAGAAGATACCTATTCACTCGCGCTTTGAAAACCTCCAAATTGTAGCCTCTAGGGAACACCTCCTCAGGCAGCTGATTCCATTGTTTCGCAGTACGAATAAGGAAACAGGATTCAAACCTCTTTTTGCGGACTTTTGGTATTTCTACCATATACCAAGAATGATTTTAGTATTTATCTATTTAACATAAACAGTTGTAAACCCAATGATAAACTAGATTTCTCAATTCGCAACAAACATTTATTTAAGCATAATGACAGACATAAAACAGACATTGACATGAGTTTCTTTTTTAATAAAATTAAAACCTCAATACTCCCCCTTAATTTTATGAAACTAGACCCCTTACAACTTAATCAACTCTGTGTTATAACGAAAACAATCTTACTTCTCAATACAAACAATATTATAAAATGGTTAACAATATATCTCTCAAACTTTCGAACCTAACGGCAGGTAAGGCCTTAGTTAAAATGTCTGCCAACTGATCAGAACTTTGCACATATTTAATAGTTATTAACTTCTCCTTAACTTTCTCCCGAATAAAATTAAATTTGACATCAATATGCTTAGTCTTCTTATGATAGACTGGATTATTGATTAATTTAATCGTACTCTGATTATCTATGCACAAAGTTGTGCATTCTTGAGAAACATCAAATTCTTTAAAAAAATGCCGTAACCATAAAAGGTTTTTTGCAGCTTCGCAACCAGCCATAAATTCGGCCTCAGTTGTTGACAACGCAACACAAGATTGTTTTAAGCTGGCCCATGAAATAGGGCCACCATTAACCATAAACACATACCCAGAAGTTGATTTTCTCGTATCTAAGTCCCCAGCAAAATCCGAGTCCGAATATCCGATTAAACCTTCACGACCTTGATACTTAATACACAAATCTTTAGTCTTGATTAGATACTTAATTATTCTCTTAAGTTGAACAATATGGTTCGGACCTGGATTATTGATGTAACGACTTAGTAAGTTAACGCCGTAGGATATATCTGGCCTAGATGCTAGAGACAGAAACAACAAAGAACCTATGGCCTCTCTGTAGGGAAAATCGACACGTTCATTATCAACATTTTTGGTAACTTGTACATTCACATCAATAGGTGTATGACATGGATGTGCATTACCCATATTGAACTTTTGGATCAACTGTTCGATGTAACGCTTTTGTCTGATACAAATACAACTATCGGACTTAAAAATTTCTAGGCCAACGAATTTGTGTAGATTCAATTCTTTAATTTCGAATTCTTGTTTCAAGTAACTCAAAATCTGAATCAATATCTTATCTGACTTAGACAAAATCAAGGCATCATCAACATATAAAATTAATACAGCTTTTATACCTTCAAAGTTCCCAACGAACACACAATTGTCCGCTTGCATCTGAACAAAACCAAACTTAAGCAAAAAATCAGTAAACCTCTTGTTCCAGCAACGTGCAGCTTGTTTTAAACCGTAGAGTGACTTATTCAATTTGCAAATCATATTAGGAGGTGCTTTCACTCCATCTGGGACTTCCATAAATATATCCTCTTCCAGCTCTCCATATAAAAAAGCTGTTTTAACATCCAGTTGTCTAATATTCCAGTTATGTTCTGCAGCAATAGACAACACAATCCTTATTGACTCATATCTAGTAGTAGGTGAAAATATTTCTCCATAGTCAACTCCTTCGACCTGCGTGAATCCACGCGCGCACAATCGGGCTTTATATCTTTCTATTTCACCGCTAGGTTTTCTCTTAATAACAAAGACCCATTTTGATGTTATAGCTCTCTGATCTGCTCTAATAACAAAACTCCAGGTATAATTACTCTCATGCGACTCCAATTCTTCCTTTATAGCTTTCTGCCATAGCTCAGATTCTTTACCATTGACAGCATCATCATAAGTCCTAGGAACATCTAACTCCATTAAATTTGCTTCAAAATATTGATTCTGTCGTGGTCGTAACGTAATATTGAAACGATCAATATTGCCAATATCAACTTGTGGCGAGGGTTCATACGTTTCGTCATTTTCATCTATAGCAGTGTGAGTGCTTTCATCACTTTCATCAGTTCCAACAGTCATGTTTCTATCTATATTCTCCAATGAGTCTATTACTTCTTCATCTCTTTCTTCGATTTCTCTCGGTTCTTCTTCGCTAATGTAAATATGGGCTTGATTTCTTAGCAAATCTAGACTACTACGTTCATCGAAAATAACGTTTCTTGAAATAGTTATCTTTTGTGTTTGAGGATCATACATTTTGTAGTTGTTGGTATTATCATAGCAAACTAACATCATCATTTTGCTTTTACTCTCTAGCTTGTTTCTCAGCTGATCTGGTACATGCACATAGCCCTTACATCCAAACACCCTGATATGTTCTAAAGAGGGCTTCACACCACTCCATAGCTCCAATGGTGTAACATCAGGTGTTTGAGTAGATGTTGTACGATTCAGCAAGTACACCGCACAGTTCACAGCTTCTGCCCAGAGGTTGAGTGGGACATTACGGGCGTAAAGCATTGACCGAGCACTCTCCACAATAGTCCTCATTTCTCTCTCCGCGCGCCCGTTTTGCTCTGGCGTATAGGGAGCTGTCAGTTCATGAGTAATACCCTCACTGTCAAGATATTCCCTGAAGTTTCTGCTTGTATATTCCCCTCCATTATCTGTGTGTAGCACACGCACACTGTGCAGGAAAAAGTTTTTAACTTTGACGTTAAACTTTTTGAAACAGTCAATCACATCACTTTTGTTCTTTATTATATACACGTACCTGTAGCTTGTGGCACCGTCTTTAAAAATAACGAAATATCTCATACCTTGTACTGATGGCTCGCTGAACGGGCCACATACATCGCTATATATGACATCACCTGGCTGTAGGGCTCCTCTCATCGACTTATGGAATGGCCGACGAGCTTGCTTGCCATAAGCACAGCCTTCACACACAAATTTATCACTCTCAGATAGGTCCACGCCACTGATCACATTGTTTTTGCACATTTTCTGTATTTCTTTCACATTCAAGTGTCCTAAGCGTTCATGCCATGTTTTAAGGTCTAACTTTTGTACTACATTACACACCGGGTTCAGCAATGTTTTCGCTTTTAATTGATATAAGTTATTACCTTGTAACACTGCACATAACACTAGTTTATTGTCTTTGTATATAAATGCGTCACTGTCTTTCTTTATAATTTTATAGCCCTGCCTGGTCACTACTCCCTCCGAAAATAGGTTTCTTCTCAATGTGGGCACATAGAGCACATTCTTAAGTACACTAGTCTCCCACTGTCCATGAACACATTTGCTGATTAAAACATTACCACATCCAGCCACTTCAATGGCTTCTTGGTTTCCTAGCTTCAATGGACACCCTGTATACGTCAACAATTCCACAAAGTGCTCCTTCTTGTATGACATGTGAGCTGAAGCTCCACTGTCTAAAATCCAAATGTTGCTCTCTTCAGTCTCACACCCAAAAATATTAGTCACATTGAAAGCCGACATATCTTTATCTTCCTCCTTTGTTTTCTATGTGTACGACAATCTTTAGCGAAATGGCCACGTTTCCCACAATTATAGCAAACAAATCGGTGTTGTTTTTCACTAGAGTAACTATTTTCTCTACTGATTTTCATGGGCGGTGTAGAATATGGCTTCTTTATTGCACCCTGTCTCGCCACCAACAATGCCGTTTCATTTTCTTCTTCAACACATAGGCTGGCTTCTTCATCTAACAGCCTAGCTGTCAAATTGACAATGGTTTGATTCTTTGGATCAAGTGACATCCATGCTTGTCTAAGTGATCTGTACTTCGGTGGCAGTGAGCTCATAATTTTTGTCATAATTGCGGTGTCGCTAATTTCTTCACCACTTTCTTTCAATTGCTTGGCTAGACTTTCTACCTTAGCAATATGTTGAGCAATGCCATCCCCCATTGACATTTTGTAATTGTAGAAACGCTCATGCATCATCATCTTAGTCAACTCTGACTTTTGTTCGTAGATGGACTCGAGTTTGGTCATCACTTCCAATGCGGTCTCACAGTTCTCTACAAGGGCGATTTGTTTCAAGTCCATGGCCGACGTCATGACGAACATCGCCATCCCGTCATCTTTGTTCCAATTACCGTCGTCTTTTTCAGGTTTTGGCGCACAGATGTTCAGCCCTTTTGCACGTAGGGCACATTTTATTTGGAATTTCCATTGTTTGAAATTGGTACCATCGAATTTTTTCGACATTCATTTTTCCGACTTCCATTTTACTTTCGGAATACAATTGACGCGATCCTATTTTTCACTATCAATTCCCTGCTCTTAATTTATCATAAAACGGCGTACTCCCCCATAACCAGTTGTAAACCCAATGATAAACTAGATTTCTCAATTCGCAACAAACATTTATTTAAGCATAATGACAGACATAAAACAGACATTGACATGAGTTTCTTTTTAATAAAATTAAAACCTCAATATAAACCTCCCATTGAATACTGTTTTGTCTATGTGTAGGTTTTGTTTTGTTTTAAGTGGTGATTTTCTAACAAGAAACATGGACCGTGGGAGAGCCACGCTTCGGCATGAATGGGCCGGCTCAACCGGAGTGATATCACGGCCTCAGAAACCCAGCTTGAAGCAGTACTGTGCTGTGTTTCGCTGCGTGAGTGAGGCTACCGGAGGCCCAGTCTGGGGAAAGGGGGGTTAAAAGGTTGGCAGCGCATTTGTGACTCCAATGGTGTCGTGTCCATGGGTGATGGCAATTGCTTACCATCAGGTGATCCGTCTGCTCGTCTGCCACCTATCACATAAATAATAAAAAAAAGAAAACTCCAAGTCAATTCACCGGTCGATTCAATTCCTGATGTGTCTCTACTCGAAGGTTGTCTGGTAGAGCTATCGCTCCCAGCGATAAGACTGCCTAAATTGTACATTGTATCTCTGTATACCTCGCTTTTAAGTTTTGTATGTTGTGCAATAAAAAGTAACTTTCTTTTTTTTTATGCTAGAGGCAACAAACGACCAAGCGAGTCAGCGAGTTGTTTGCCACCGACGTAGAAGACGTATACTTACATTTTATTTTTTTATAGACAGGCCAATCAGGATGACCTCTCTCCGCCTGATGGTAGGCGGCCGTGAAATCCAAATATGAGGTTGGCAGGCACAAAAGAACTAGCAAAGTACCCATTGTGTCTGCCATCCTCACCCTAATGGCCTATTGAGATGCCGTTTCACGCCCCGCCTAAAAGACCCCGGATTGTATGAAGGAGGAAACACATGAGCTGGGAGGGCATTCCATGTCTTGATGGCTCGGGGCAGGAACGAGGAGCCAAACCTCTTGGTGCGCGCCGCCATTGTCTGGATGGTATGCGGATGGCAACGCTGTCTAGCACGTGTTGTTCGGAAGTGCAAAGGGGAGGATGGGATAAGTTGAAATAACTCATCAGTGCATTCCCCATTATAAAGGCGGTAGAGAACACTTAGACTGGCAATGTGAAGAGGTTCTAGGGACTTAGTCACCTCATAATATCCAACAATACGTATAGCACGTCGCTGCAACCTATCGAGAGCCTCCAGCAAGTACTTAACAGAACCATCCCAGAGATGGGAGCAATATTCCACACACGGGCGAACCTGTGCCTTATAGAAGAGACAAAGCTGCGCCGGAGTAAAATACCGTCTCACTCTGTTCAGAATCCCGAGTTCACGGGAAGCAGTTCTTATTACGCTCTCGATATAGTCCCGTTGATTTAGGTTGCTACGAACATCGATGCCAAGGATGCTGAGACTATCCCGAATTGGTAAGGGGGTGCTCTGAAGAGTGGGATAGGATAGGAAAGGTGACACCTTAGCAGAGAATACACACACCTGTGTTTTCTTAGCGTCAAACTCGACAAGATTGCTGGCACCCCATTTGGAAATGCGGTCCAGGACCCCGTCGAGCTCAGTAACAAGAAGATTTCTCTTTTCCACGGTATCGGTCTACTTTGCTGCAGGTCTTCCGAAATAGCGTGCGTGGACAGCGCTGTCATCTGCATAACAATGGATGTTACCACAAGATAACATGTCATTGATGCGCAGAAGAAACAATGTCGGCGACAGGACGGAACCTTGAGGCACTCCAGAATTTATCGGAAGGAAGCAAGAAGTGCGTCCATCACAGCGAACACGAATCCTACGACCCTCCAGAAATCCCGCAACCTAATCACATAAGCGAGGTTTAGGCGGTCTTATCGCTCGCTGAGTATTAATTATCCGCTCAAACACCTTTCCCAGCACTGAGGTTATAGCTATAGGCCGGTACTTAGCAGGGTCGGACCTATCCCCTTTCTTGGGAATAGGTTGAACATTCGCCACTTTCCAAGCTTTCGGCACAATACCTGAGGAATAAGAGAGGCGGTACAGGGGTGTGAGTACTGGAGACAACTCCGCTGCGCACATTTTAAGAACCGACTCTGGAATACCGCCAGGACCAGAAGGCTTTTCTTACATCGAGTGACTGTAATTCAGTAATTGCCTGATACGAATATCAGGCATTGTGGTGCCGCAGTCTGGGATTTTAGGCGGCTGTGCTCCACAGTCATCTATGCGGGAATTGGCGGCAAAGAGTTCGGCTAACAGATCCGCCTTCTCTTGCGGCTGATGAGCCAGTGATCTATCAGGATATTTTAGCGGGGGCAGCGAAGGTAGGCAGAAGTTGGATTGCACTAGCCAGACGCCAGAAGGAACAGCTACCCGTGGGGTGCGCAATTAGTTCCTGGCCGACACGTGCAACACGCTGGGCATCCGCTCTGATGTAGGCCCTCTTAGTGGTCTTGGTGGCTTTCTTATAAGCTGCTTTTAGGGAGGCTATGTTAGGATCCTGGAAGGCTTGAGCCCTGGCCCAGGCGCGGTATGCCGCCCGTTGCTCTTGAACAGCTGCAGCACACTACCGGTTAAACCAGAGCTCATATTTGCGACCGTTGGTGACATCGGTGAATGGAATGTAGTATTCCATTCCAATACTGATATCGTCAGTTATTGCCGCTGCACATTCCGATGGATCATTTTTCCCAAAGCAGCTCTGCCTCCAAGGGACGGACTTAGTATTCTACGCCATCTCAATCTGCTGACGAGTAGCGCCATAGTCTCCGCGTCACCTCAACGGGTTGGGGGGGAGCGATGCAAGGCACTCTTGCGCCAACCAGGCAGTGGTCGGAGGACCCTAGTGGGGCGCCAACCGACACTTGGTACCCGGATGGGTGACTCGCCAGCAAAAGATCCAGCAAGGAGGGCGCTTGACCTACTATGTCTGGTATCCGGGTGGGCTGGAGTACCAGTTGGGTCAGGTCATGGGTGAGAGCAAATGCGTGGGCGGTTCGGCCAGCATGGTCTGTTTTAGGGGAGCCCAACCAGGTGTGATGGTGGGCGTTAAAATCCCCTAGAAACACCAGCTCGCTGTTAGGGAACCGCACCTGAGCGTTGTCTGCTACCTGACTTAGATGGTCGAAGAGTCGAGTTGTCTCGGTGTCTCCTTTGTGGGAACGGTATATACATATAAAAATAATCGCGGTTTGTCCCGTCACCTTAATTAAATGGACATATGTAGATTTAAAAAATCAATAAATGAATGCTCGAATTCGATTCGATAGGCACGTTCTTATCCTGAGCTACTATCGCGCTGTTAAAAATAATTTCCATTACTAGAAAATTTTAACTAAAATAAGAAATGTTGAGAACCACAGCGCGCTGGGGTAAACAAACATCGCAGCTGCAGTTTAGGGTTGGTGCGTTTTAATTAACGCATTCCAGACGGTCGCCGGTTCGCTGCCCGGCGAGTCTGCGCGAAATTGCTTTATTGTATTGCTTGTTTTTTTGGACAACTATAAATTTAAAAAATAAAAATGTTTTATTGGATTTTGTTGTTTGATTTAATTTATATTTCTACGGTTAACTTTGAAATCGGTCGAATGATATGGATACAATCTACAGACAAGATATATGACAGATTGTAGTAAACTCTTTGGTCTTCAATTTATAATAGAACTGTTTTTTTTTTATTATGGCTCTACCCGAAGATAATTCGCTAATGTCAAGTAACTTATTGAGAATAAGTAGGTAGTCAACAGTCGAAGTCAGTCAAAGTCACAGTCACTCAATAAAACGCCGGTGTTTTACGTTTTATCGACCTACGGATTCAGCGGATATCACTCTACAAGCAATCGCAGGTTTTAAGACTCTATTTGGTCCAAGCTCACTGGACACACAACAGCAGTGTTAAAAACGATACAATCCAACGATTCTTATTATTAGGATCACTTTGCGGCACTTCACTGCACAAATAAACACCAAATTTGAACACTAAAAACCTCTAGACACTAATTTAAAATATTTGAATTGCATCAGCCCATGCGGCTTGTTTTAGCCCTACCCGCCGAATCCCCAGAAATGGTTGTATCACCACGAAAGATTTGTCGTAAAGCCTTCAAGTCAGAGGAAACAATTAACTTATTTTTTTGCCGCCATTACGGCGTCAGTCAGATTTTTTTGGAGATAAACAACCAGTTTTACGTTTTTGTTTCATAACTATAAAAAGTTTGTAATAGATTAATTGATTTTAAACTCTTTGACACTAGAAAAAATGCAAAAAGTATAAAATGCAAGAATATAATAAAAATACGTACGTATGACGTATAATCTGCGCCAAGCAAAAAATTTTATTCCTTGTTTCATTACAAATAAAGTTCAAACTTTAATGTAGACTAACGTCGTGACAGATACGGCGCCAAACATGGCTTCCTTATTGGCGCAAACTCTAGTACTTATTACTTTGTTTAGTTTGTTGCAATCACAACTGTTTTGACAACCTCTTAAGGTGACGGGTAGAACACAATAGCGACGCCAATCGATTTTAATTTTTAGCTACTAAAGCATGCACATGCACAAATGCGGACCCAACATTTGTACGCAAAAAATTGATTCACGCTAAAAGTGGCCGCTTTTGGCGGTAATCAATTTTTCGCGTACAAAAACGAACGTAACATTTGTGCATGGTTATTTAATAAATAGTAAAAGTTTTTGCCGAGAGGTTGTAACCCCGAAATTGTTTGAAATAGATCCAGTTTAGTAGCTAAAAATTAAAATTGATTGGCATCGCTAGTGTGCCCTACCCGTTACCTTAAAAATTAGATTATCTACTTTTTAGTCTGTGCAAATTTAGTAACTAAAATTGGGCCAGTAAAATTAAATAGGACACATTTCTGACGTTTCATAAAAAAATAACGTAAACTGATTACAGCGGGCATTAAATTGATATATTTTTCTAAGAACCTTAGAATAATAACAAGACTAGAAGGATAGTTTCCTCACTGCTGTCACCTCAAATTTGAAGCACAAATTTGGTTTTTCAAGTTGGTACTACGTACGTAGTATCTACATAAAAATGCTAATTAATGTTACCAGTCACAACATATTTCCCTAGAACATGGGAAATGGTTATTGCAGTAACTGTACTGTTTTTAATAGAACCTAGAACAACGCTTACAAGTATCTACCTAACTGTGATTATAAAATTAGTTGGCAAGTTATGTTTTGATATTTATGATGCCTTGACAATACAATAATGAATAAGAAATAAATTAATAAAGAGCTTACCTACTTATTTTAATGGTTATCAGGGTGAGTTTTAATTCGTGTTGTGGATCCGTGTATTGCACTGTCAGAAACACATCAATTTACATAAATCTTAAAATTATTATTAAATGAATAAACCAATTGCATAATATTCTTGCTTATTTATTTATTAACATATAAACGTTCTCAGTTCTACTCAAGCTAATTTATGTTCATGGACAAGCAGATGACAATAGCAGTACTTTTAACACATATAAATAAAAAATTTTAAATCGCTAAAAATACCATAAACTTACAGAGATATTTACAATCAAAGGTTTCAAGTAAAAATACAGATAAAAAAAACCGATAGTTTTTTCCCGCACTTTCAAGGATTCAACTTTGAAACTACTTTAAACTTCGTCAATTACAGCTTTGAAATAATTTTTAGTACTTATAACTGTACGTACATTACGTATTTATTTTATAATATGTTATTTTTTACAGTTTTATAGCCTTGCATTTCCAATTTTAATGCCCTTGCCACTGTATCTGTTTCTTCAAATAGTTTCTCTTTGAGGCCGGCTTTGAGGCTCTCTGTGTGGAAATAACGTTTATTTTATGTGATAGTTGGCAGACGAGCAGACAGAACACCTAATGGTAAGAAATTGCCGCCTTTCAGTGACACTCGGTGGAGTCACAAGTGCAAACGTTTAAAAAAAGGAGGGTTGTTATGTCACATTGTGTGGAAATAAAGTTTATTTTATGTGATAGTTGGCAGACGAGCAGACAGAACACCTAATGGTAAGAAATTGCCGCTGTCCAGTGACACTCGGTGGAGTCACAAGTGCTACCAACCTTTAAACCTCCCATTCCCGGATTGGGCTTCCCGTACCCGCACTCACGCAGCGAAACACAGTAGAGACACTGCTTTACGCTGTAAACATCAGTAGCAACCGATTAAATTAATTAGTTGGAGCAATGAAATCTTACAAAAGTTGAAATGGGGAAATATTTTTTTCATTATCAGGCAACACTGAGCATTTTAATAAATCGTTTGTATTTTTAGGTTATAAAACACAACATACTAATGAAATATTGAAGGGCTTTATCTTGGGGAACAAGTGATGTTAAATTACACTTCTTATATGGTTTTCTCCGAAATCAGTGTGGACAAAAACAAATTTGACTACCAACGACAATCGTCAAATAGTTTATTAATTTTTTTTTTTTTTTTTTTTTTTTTTTTATCGAATTTTTC
>JADPWL010000739.1:0-14907 GCA_019059595.1 Marasmia exigua | reverse complement strand
TCAGTGTCGGGTGTGATATATGTATTTAAGTATATATTTGTGTTCCTCTGTTGTTTGATATCTGTAACACAAGTGCTTAAGCTACTTAGTACGGAATCAGGTCAACGTATGAGATGTTGTGAGAATGAGTGCCTCGGTGGCGCAGTGGTTAGTGGCTCGCACTTTAAATTGATGGCTGCGCAAGAGGTCCGGGTTCGATCCCCGGGTCGGGCCAAACATTTGTACCTAAGAAATTCTTAGTGGCAGGGCGGAGTCTGGAAGTTAGCGTTCTTGTACCCCCGTGCCTCGGAAAGCTCGTTAAGCTGTTGGTCCTACGCCCGATCCCTCTCTGGTTGTGTCACAGTAGTGTCTAATCGGAATATGAGGGTAAGGGAATAGAGAGTGCACTTGTGTTTGCGCACACACTTGAGCACTATATAACCTGCGTACGTAGCTGATCGTTGAGATTAGCCGCCGTAGCCGTAATCGGTTGGAGGATTATTAAGAACAATCAAAGTCACGTCGTCAATGTATATTAAACTTCAATAGTAGCATTAAAATGTATGCCCTCAGTAACCAGTATGACGTCATAGTTTCCAAAGTTCGCCGGCTGGCCGTATCATCTACCGGCAACCAGGTCAGGTGTTCGCGCCAGAGTTTGTCTGCCATCGGAAACTACTTTACTTATTCAAGGCAATGTAAATATCATGCAAATCGACATTGTCATATGGAAAATTGAGTGCTTCGTGGTAAGAAAATCGGCCAAAATACGATTAGAATTGCAGAGCGTTGTTTTCACCTTACGTACGTAAAACATTTCTAAATCTAGAGCAAAGTATCAGCTTATAAACTGTCCCACTGAAGGGCAAAGGCCTCCATCATAGAAATCAAGTTATCGCTACTATGATGGAATTGGTCGACGACCCGTTTGGAACAGTGGTAGTGAACGCTGCCTCTGGTACAAGGGTTGCGGGTTCGATCCCCGCACAGTACAAACATTTGTGTGCATGAACATGTCTGTTTGTATTGGTCTGGGTGTTTGCTATGTATTATAAGTAAGTATTTACAAAAGAAAAGTATTATATGTATGTATTTGTAATCCCACTGTTGATTCTGATATCCGTAACACAGGTGCGTGAGCTACCTATCTCGGAGTCAGATTATCGTATGTGATATTGTGAAATATTTATTTATTTATTTAATTAGGCTTAATCACCACGCTTGCCAAATGCGGATTGGTGATCACAAACCCGAGCTATGTTCGAAAAATTCGAAACATACTTTTCGCTCGACCCGTTAATCGAACCCAGGACCCCGAAATCACGGCCCGGTACTTAACCCAATAGACCATCAGGGCATCAGAAATCTCGAGTATCACACTAATATTATAAAAGCAAAAGACTGTTAGAATGTTTTTTACTTCTTTACTGGACCTCGCCTGTACCGATTTCCCAATACAGAAAGCTAACATCCTTAATTTAATATAAGTTATTTCTTATACCTAATTTAAATATGAATTGAAACAGTCTTATAATATATGTAGTTGCCTCTTCTAACTTTATGTGTTTGTAACCACAAAAAATACAGAAGTAAGTAGGCGAAGATCGATCAAAGTGGCTAGCATTTGGAGAGGCCTAAATCTAAAATCCCGCAGTGCCTTAAGACAAAGGTACTTAACCAGTGTGTTCTCCCAACGGTCACACACGGGGCCAACACTTGGACGCTGACTAAAGAAAATATGCACAAATTAAAGATGGCGCTACGTGATATGGAGCGTTCCATGCTTGTCCTTTCTTTAAGAGACCGCGTACCCAACGATGAAATCCGAAAGAGAACCACGAAGTAGTAGACGTTGGCACGCGAGTGTGTGAGTTAAAGTGTAGATGGGCAGGACATCTGGCAAGGCGTAAAGTTAATAGGTGGACTATCAAACTTACCGGATGGCAGCCAAGAAAGGGTTGACGTCCTGCGAGTGGACCACCTGCCCGATGATCTGACGATATTGTAACGGCAGCTGGGAGACAATGGATAAGGCTGGCAGGGGACCGGAGGGAGTGGCGTGATAAAAAAGAGGCCTATACTCAGCAGTAGGTGCATGTGGGTTGATATGATTATTATTAATAATGTCCTCCAAACCGATACTTCGGTTATGGCGGTCAATCTCAGCGATCAGCCATCGACGCAGGACATATTATAGTGCACAAGTATTTGCGCAGACACAAGTGCACTCTCTATTCCCGTCCCTTCTTCGATGGGACACTAGTATGACACGACCGAAAAGGGATTAGGCGCAGGACCAACGGCTTAAGGTGCTTTCCGAGACACGGGGGTACAAGACCGCCAACTTCCAGACTCCGGGCTAACACTGAGAATTTCTTAACAGAAAAACTCAGGTACAAATTTTGTCCCGAGCGCAACCATCGGTTTAAAGTGCGACCCACTAACCATTGCGCCACCGAGGCAGTCTATATATACTGATATGATGATGATGTCCAACAGTGGACTGTAGCAGGTATCATCAGCCTTACACAGTTCACTGCTAGATGATGATGATGATATACGTACACCTCACAAAGTTTCTCTTCTGCAACAACCTAGTAGGTAGTTTTTTAGATTTTTACGTTGCATTATAACTATAATGTATCAATACGGGGATTAACACGATATTTATTATGTGACACAACATTGTGTACTCACATATTTGGCCCGACGTTTCGGCTACGTTACAGCAGCCGTGGTCACGAGCGGACTGACTACGGCTGTCTGCTACTGACGGACTAGTACACAATGTTGTTTCACATAATAAATATCGTGTTAATCCCCGTATTGATACATTATAACCTAGTAGGTAGTACTGGGTAGTAAAAAGTAACGGATAAATTAATATTTATGGGGCTTTAAGAGTACGAATTGGATGTTTATTTGTGCTTTAAATACAATAAATTGTATCATTTTAACACTGATAATGTGGATCGTGTATGTTAAAATAATGTAGACAACTTGCTTAGAGCTAAATAGAATATTGAAACCTACGATTTCTTTAAGAGTGGTGTGGTGGACAGAATCTGTAGGTGAATAAAACATTAAGCACCGGCGTTTTCTTGATTGACTAGTTTCAACTAGCTTCAACATTGGCTATCTACACACTTTATCGAATATTCCACTTGTCAATCGTAAAGTTATCCTCATAGAGCTAGTCTGCAATATTAATAGCCATCTCTAAACATAGATATTTCTATGACTCACCATTTACACTTATATGGTTATCTTATTAATAAACCACGTTCATTAAAGTAATCCGCCGTTATGACGTCATGAACACGACGCCATAAATCACAATAGATTTTTTACTGTCGCGTAAAAATTTAAGTTTCATGAATAAAACATTTAATTTTCCCGCGATGTACTTCGTCGAGTGATATTAATGTGTTAAAGCGGCGCCAATAACGACCTCTGGTGGATTAAACAATGTAGGGTGAAGTTTCTTTTTTATTTTCTGGCAGTATAAAAAGGAAAATATATTTTTAGTATTTTTATTCATAGTTTTTGTTCGATTCGATTTATGGATTGATTCTAGTTCCTACGGTAAAGAAGTAGTGACAAAGAATAGTGGCCGATCTGGAAACTCTATTTGGAATCCATTTTCCAGTAGGAAAAAAGTGAATACTTGTCTTTGATCTTAAAGAGTCCGTTATTTACCCTGAAAAACTAATTCAACGACTTCAAAATAGGTACTTCCAAGTAAGCCGAGCACTCGCGAAATTTAATCTTTGGGCACGTACAAGCAAATTGAACTAACTTCCACGCTCTAATAACGATTTTAATAAAAGATCACTCAACTCACTTGAACTAGATCTTATAACTAATTTGTTACAAGAGTTTCAGATCGGCGTAAGTAAGTAAAACTAAGAGCCTCATTCATAAACGTTCAATAAATCATTGTAAGCTTAAACGGCGTTATAGAGCAGTTTTGACGTTTATAAAAAATAAAAAAAAAACGCGAAATGGGTCAAAAATGTTTTAGCAAAAAACGTATTAACAAAAGTTTGACAAAAATGTATGAATAAGACCTTCAATAATATAATGTACATTTAAGCCGCGTATTAACTACGTGAACAGTGAGAGGCTAACAGTTTGGCTAATAATGTATTGTGCAAAAATGGACTTCATATTTCAGAATCTTCTCTAAGTCCTGCTGAGATAGCAGAAACAATAGAAAATCAATTGTTTTTGACTTTATAACGGACGCTCCGCACAAGGCAATCAACAACGTACTAACTCAAAAATCTTGTTAAAGGTTTAAGATCTTTATTCTCATTAAGAATTACAGGAATTCGCTTACAACGAGAACATAAAAATATAATTTACAAAGTAAATCGCAGAGCATAAAATGGGGGGTACATATAAAATAAGTATCGCACAGCGCTCGGTGTAGATAGTTATGCAGCCCAACATTCCATTGCACCATATTACGTCAGCCTAATATTTATGACTTCTCACGAACATTGTAATATAAGTGCTGACACATCTTAAGTATTCTGGGAACGTCTAGCAACATTGTAACGAAGTGCTGAGTTCCCATAGGAAACGTCTCGCCAAACATCCTGGCTTAATGTAAACAGATACCTTTCTTGAAAGCTGCAGCTCACCCATACAGTAGATCGAACTGGAGCATCGAGCTGACCAGACGTCTCATTAGGCTAAGTTAGATTTAAAATATAGTTTTTAAAAACACGAAGAGTCCGCGCTCAAATTTAACTGGCGCAGCCGGTAGGATTGCCGGCTGCTCACCAGACGTAAATCCCGAGTATTTTAACTAAAATCGTAAAATTATCGCGGAAAGTCAACGGTGAAAAAGCTGTACGTTCCAACGTACGCGAAAGGCAATCCTCGAACCAAATAAATAAGTTAATTGCGTCGGTTCTTCGTGACCTGCTACCAGACCAGCTCTACGTCGGAGGCATGGGGTTGAGCGGACCGTAAGTAAACCTTTTTACCATCCGTCTTTTTCCCTGCTTTTCCTTGTGGTTGTGCCTGTAGTTTAGGTAATTTAGTATAAGTTATTTAAAGAAAAATTAATAAGTGAAATAAAATGAATGTGAATTGAAAAAGAAAATAAATAAAAGTTTAAAATTTAATAAAATCAAGTAAAATATAAATAAGTTATTAATAATTCAGATAACCGCTTCCAAAATTAAGCAAATTTCTGTAATTATTGTTTTAAAAATTAATATAATCCAGTAAAATATAATTAAGTTATTAATAATTCAGAAAACCGCTTCCAAATTCAAGCAACTTTCTGTTATTATTGTTTTTAATATTAAATTTAATCAAATAAAGTATAATAATAATTAATAAATTACATAATTAAAGGAATATTGCTTCCTAAATCAAGCGAATTCCCATAATTATTCAAAAATATAATTTTTAAGAGTAAAATAAAGTAAAAACAGATTGTTTTGCTTCCCAAATTAAGCAACAATCAGAATTACTAAGTTAATAACTATATAAACTTATTTAAGTGTGTGTATTTTTAGTAATTCATAATGTCTCAAGAAGAAGCGCCAACCTGTGCGCATGATTGCGAAAGATTTCCTCGATCTGATCCCTCGATTTGACGGAGACCAGAACATACTAAATCTTTTTATTAAAAAATGTGAATATATTATCCGCAATTTTAACGAACCAAACCCAGTACAGTCTACATATTTGTTTCACTGTATCACAAGCCGATTGGTAGGTAAAGCCGCCGCGCTAATAAGTGAGCGCGACGATATAACAACCTGGGGACAAATAAAATCCCTATTCATACAGCACTTCGGTGATCCTCGCTCTGAGGAATGTGTAGCAATAGAATTAGAAAATCTAAAGATTAAATCAGGTGAATCATACCTAGATTTTTGTGGTCGTATTCAGCAAATCCGTAGCGCCCTTTGCGCAAAAGTAAATTTATTAACAGATGAAAACTTGAAAACTGCGAAAATGATAATTTACAATAACACATGTCTTAACGTATTCTTATATAACTTGTCAGAAGATTTGATAAGGATAGTAAGATTAAAAGGTTGTGACACCCTAGAAAATGCATTAAGTATTGTCCTGGAAGAGGTAAACTTCCAAACACAATATCAAGCCAAGAATAAGAATAAACAAAATTTCGTAAAGCCACAAAGCTCTAACATGGCGACTCAGCCTATATTTAAACCTAATTTTTCTCCAAACAATTTTGGAATCCATCGCCCACCATATCAAATGCCAGCGAATAACTTTAAGTTCGGAATCCCCAATAATAACTTCAAATTTGGTATTAATCCAACAATTCCCAATCAAAATAATTTTAAATTTGGGATACCAAATCAAAATCCCGTAAATAGATTCAACCCAATGAATCCACAAAATAAACCATTTACCCCACGTCCATTTAATAATTACTTTCAAAACAATCAATTTAAACCGAATCCTCAGTTTAAATTTGGAATGCCTCCACCTCAACAACAATTTAAATTCGGCATTCCTGGCCAGTCCATCCCACAAAGGAATCCCCCACATTTTCAAGCAACAGATGCTTCAATGCGTACTGCACGCCCAGTAAGACAAAACATGATAGTAACAAATCCAGAAATATTACAAGATGAATTATATGAAGGAAACACGAACGCATACGACGAAAGTCCCTGCGAATTAGAATACGAATTTTATGATCCATATCAAAATGACTTTTCTTTCAATTACGCTAATCAGGAAAACGATTACCCTGAAATGAATTTCCCAGACGTTTCGGAAAATGAAGCCGAAGAAAATTTTCTTTTACAAGCCTCCCCGCGGAAGTCCCGGAAGAAATAAGTTTGAACTGTAATAATAAAAATAAATTGCCCCACATTTATATCCCGGAAATTAAAGCAAATTTAATGATTGATACGGGAAGTACAAGAAGTTTTCTTAGCCCAGACATAGCAGACAAATATTTCTCAGATTTTCAAATATTACGAACCTTTTGAAATAGTTAGCACGCATGCAAGAAGTTACCACAATGTAGTAATCTCAATTCCACTTTTCAGAACTTTTCAGTGTAGGGAAAATCATAAATTTTATATATACGATGTCGATAGCCATTACGAAGGTTTAATTGGAACAGATTTATTAAAAATGTTAGGAGCAACGATTGACATGGATAATCAAGTTTTACGCACCAGAAATACGGAAATACCTATAATTTATAAACCATGTACTAGAATTACATTAGAACCCCGAACAGAAACTAGAGTTAAAGTTCCCACCGATTTAAAATCGGGTGAAGCCATTATTAATTTTCAGAACTTCGGAAAAGGTGTTAGAATGCCTAGTGCATTAGTCACATGTCAAGATAATTATGCTTTAACTATATTACAAAACATTTCAGACGATCACATTGTAATAACTTTTAAATCACCCTTTAAAGTAACAGAATATAAGCCAGCAACTTGTACAGTTAATTTTACTTCAGATAGTTTAAATCAAGCTGAAATCGATGAGTTATTAAAAGAAAATTTGTCAAAATTACGCCTGGAGCACGCAAATAAAGAGGAACAAGAAGCTATTAAAAGCTTATGTCACGAATATCGAGACATATTTTATTGCGATAAATTACCGCTTACTTTCAGTAACCAAGTTAAACATCAAATTAGAACAAAAAATGAAGACCCCATTTTCATCAGACCTTATAGGTTACCGCCTGCTCAAAATTCGGAAATAAAAAATCAAACGGAAAAATTATTAAAAGATAATGTAATTAGGGAATCATTTTCACCCTGGAATGCCCCCGTGCATCTAGTTCCCAAGAAGTTAGATGCGTCGGGCGAACAAAAATTTAGAATGGTAATAGATTACCGCCGCTTAAACGAATTGACTACGGACGATAAATATCCGCTGCCAAACATCAATGATTTATTCGACAAATTAGGTAAATCCACTTACTTCAGTACACTTGATTTGGCAAGTGGTTACCATCAGATACAAGTACTAGAAGAGGATATAGCGAAAACGGCGTTTAGCACACCGTCCGGTCACTTTGAATTCACGCGCATGCCGTTTGGTTTGAAAACCGCGCCGGCTACATTTCAGCGCGCAATGGATAACGTATTGAGAGGGCTACAAGGCATCCATTGCCTGGTATATCTTGACGATATAGTCGTATTCTCATCTAGCTTACAGGAACACATTAATAAATTACGTAAAGTTTTTGATAGACTCCGAGAAGCCAACCTGAAAGTAACACTCGATAAGTGTGAGTTCCTACGAAAGGAAGTACTTTATTTAGGGCATAAAATTACCAAACAAGGTTTAGAGCCTAACGAAGACAAAATTAAAGCAGTTTTAGATTACCCCATTCCCAAAACAACTACGGAAATTAAGAGTTTCCTAGGATTAATCGGTTATTACCGAAAATTCATAAAAGACTTTTCAAAAATCACTCAACCATTGACAAATTGTCTTAAAAAGAGAAATAAAGTTGAATTAACGCCCGCTTACATTGAAGCTTTTGATAAATGTAAAGAATTGTTAGTAAATGCCCCTATTCTCCAATTTCCAGACTTTTCCAAGTCTTTCATATTAACCACAGATGCGTCAAATTACGCGCTTGGTGCCGTTCTATCACAAGGCACAGTCGGAAGCGATAAGCCCATCGCTTATGCAAGTCGTACTTTAAACGACGCGGAAACTCGTTACAGTACAACAGAAAAGGAACTGTTAGCCATAGTATGGGCCGTCAAACATTTCCGCCCATATCTCTATGGACGTAAATTTATAATATATACAGACCATCGTCCTTTAGCATGGTTAAACTCATTAAAGGAACCCGGAAGTAAACTCACCAGATGGAAGTTACGTTTATCCGAATTTGATTTTGAAGTTGTTTATAAAAAGGGAAAACAGAATAGTAATGCAGACGCTCTTTCCAGAATTAAATTAAATTTAGTAACAGATTCTGATAACGATGTCTCAATGCAAGGAAACATGGGAGACACGGAAAGATCAATTAGTCCAATATTAATATCCGATTCATCTTCTGAAACACGCCAATCTGTAACAAACAAAAGTATTAATCCAGTGCGTTCACCTTCGTCAAGCACTATTACTGCTTGTTCTTTACCTGAAACAGTTCATTCCGCCGATGATATTGACACGCATGGTTTCCCAATTTTAGATGAAGCCGTCGATACGAAGCCAAACCAAATCCTTGTTTTTACCTGGAACAGAAATCAAACGTTAGTTAAAGACTTATCACGTGATAAACAAAAAGTTTTTGAAGTACACTTACCCGTAGATAATCCCGAATTAATTAAGAAATTTTTATTAGAATACATCAAACCAAAAACCAAATATTTTTTCTATTTTGAGGATAAAATCCATCGTAACCAGTTTACAGATGCAGTAATTAAATTATTTAAGAAAGATACCGTGAATTTATACGAATGTACCAAACGAGTCATTTACGTAGAAGACGAAACTGAACAACGCGATATTATATTAAAATATCACCAAGGAAAAACATCGCACCGTGGAATTAAAGAAACTATTATGAAATTAAAACGCACTTATTTTTGGAATAATATGGATTTAATAGTCGCGTCAATAATTAATTCTTGTGAAACATGTAAAACGCAAAAGTATGACAGAAAACCTTTTAAGCCGAAATTACAATTAACGCAAACTCAAACTAAACCCTTTACGGAAATTTTCATGGACTTGTTTTCCATTGAAGGAAAATACTTCTTAACTATTGTAGACGCGTTCAGCAAGTTAGGTCAAGCCTTTGAATTATCAAACCGCTCTACACCGGAAGTTGTACGCGCATTAATTAAATTCTTCTCATTTTACGGCGTTCCGAATAAAATTAGTGCCGATCCAGGTTCGGAATTTAATAATAACCTCTTAAAAGAAACTCTACAATTTTATAAGATAGAGCTACATATCGGAACACCCCATAATCCGAATTCAATGGGTTTAATAGAGCGTTTCCATTCCACGATTTTAGAAATCTATCGTATTGCAAAATACGAACATAAAATCACAGATGCCGCGAATATAATGACATACGCAATCATGTCATATAACCAAACTATCCATAGCGCAACTGGTTTTACGCCATTTGAGGTTGTCTTTGGACACACAGATTCAAGCAATATCTTTAATGTAGATTTTAACAAACAATATACCCAACAGTTAGTCAGTGACCACGTTAAACGTACAAAGTATCTTTATCAATACATAACGGACAAATTAATAAGTAACAAAGAAAATGTTTTAGAAAAACGTGGTGGTGAAACCTCCTTTGATATTCAGGAAGGAGACACGATTTTTATAAAGGGTGTAAACACGAGACGGAGTAAAGATAAACCCCGTTTTCAAAAGGCCCAAGTATCAGGTGAACTTAATAGGAACACGTGTCCGGTAACGATTAGGAGACGGAATACCAGAGTTCCTATTAAAGACGTAAAACGACCTTCGCAGGTTCATCGCCGTGATGGCGCTGCTGATGGTCGAGACCCAGGCCCTTCGACTTCAGCGGATTGATCAGAATCCCGGAGTATTGCTGATGAAGCAAGGCCAAGCTAGTTTAAGTTACGATAAGTGGACTATTATTAAGGTTTTAGATTTAAATACTTTAAAAGAGGAATTAGAATTTAATATTAATAGATATGCAAATTTAAATAACCATATAAATAAGTATTTTTATAAGAAAAACTCTAATTTTCAATTACTTAATATTCAAGCACAAACAGAGTATCTAATGAACTCTACTATCGATAAGTTTAAACAGTTAGCCCCGTCAATTAGAATAAAACGCGGAATTCTAAATCCTCTTGGCTCTTTAATTAAGATTATAACCGGTAATTTAGATTACGAAGACGCTATTAGGTATGAAAAGCTAATTGGTTCGGTAAAAGCGCGCCAAGACACAATGTTAAAGAAAATGACTTTAATTTCAGAAATATCTAAAAATCTGGTAAACATTGCTAACAATACACACAGTAATTTTGTACAAATAGATAAGGAACTATGGGAGTTAAGGAAAGTAATTAATCAAACATCAGTTAACTTAACTATATCAAATTTTATTCACGTTTATAACATATTTTTACATAATTTTCAAATACTATATAGTCGCTTGGATGAAATAGAAACTTGTATAACGTTTAGCAAATTAGGAACTCTACATCAATCTCTAATAAGCTCAGATGAGTTAATGTCCTTGTTAAAGAAAATAGAAAAGTCGGAAAAACTTGTCTATCCGGTAAACCCCGATAATTTGATTAAAATAGAGAATGGTATAGAGCTTAAAGCTTATTCGGCTTCGGATCAAATCACATTCATATTAGACATTCCATTAATTAAGGAAAGCGATTACGTATACTACAAGGCAACCCCCATTCCCGTAACCGATTCCTTAAACCAAACAAAAATCATAATTCCTAAATATCCTTACCTCCTGGTAAAAGGTTCCGAGATGGTTTCGCTCCCCCAGCCGTGCACTGAACTTCACGAGGCGACATACTTATGCTACGAGGATAAATCCCAGCTGCCCTTGGTTGACACCTGCTTGACTTCATTGTTGAAATTTCTGGAAAACACCAGTTCTTGCCATCCTGAAATTGTAAAAATTAACACAGTAAAATTACAAATGATAGAAAAACAGAGATGGATACTCTACAGTAGAGATGGTGCAGTCCTCACGAAAAGCTGTAATAACGAGGAAACTAGTGAAAAACTGCGAGGTACTTACCTGATCACCTTGGATGACAACTGTAAAGCGAAAATCGGGGAAATTACCTTAAGACCGCATCATATTGAAGGAAACCTCCATTTCCGGAAACTGCCGATTATCCACCTCCCAAAAGTGGAAACTGATGTCCTGCCGCCGCGACAGCCGATCAACCTGGAAAACAGCGATTTAACAAACCTGCAAGAATTAAGTGAATTAGTGAAAAATAGTGAAAATACAGTGGAAAGTGACATAGATCAAGTAATTAATATTCAGAACATTAGCGTCGCTACTTTAATATTGTATTTGATAATTTTAGGCTTAATTATTTCAATTTTTGTATTATTATATAAGAATAAAGTTTTCCACATTATATATCGAAATTATCAACAAAATAGAAATTCCGTTGATAATCTCGAATCTGAGGGGGGAAGAGTTATGCAGCCCAACATTCCATTGCACCATATTACGTCAGCCTAATATTTATGACTTCTCACGAACATTGTAATATAAGTGCTGACACATCTTAAGTATTCTGGGAACGTCTAGCAACATTGTAACGAAGTGCTGAGTTCCCATAGGAAACGTCTCGCCAAACATCCTGGCTTAATGTAAACAGATACCTTTCTTGAAAGCTGCAGCTCACCCATACAGTAGATCGAACTGGAGCATCGAGCTGACCAGACGTCTCATTAGGCTAAGTTAGATTTAAAATATAGTTTTTAAAAACACGAAGAGTCCGCGCTCAAATTTAACTAGATGGCACGCACGGTAAACAAGGATCACAGATATAGATTTATGCTACGCTCACGGCATGACTAGATGTGGCAAAAACTTGAATGTAATCTAATCTTTGGATTTTATGTTAATGTGCCTGATTGAGGGTTTGTCTTTGTTTTTTTATACGTAACTTTTAGGCTTTATTATACGTAACGAAAGATTTATTATACGTAACTTTTAGGCGCCCCTCATACGGGGAGCCGGGTTCAATTTTGAGCATGCACCTCTGAATTTTTGAAATCTTCGCACGTATTTCTACCATTAGCTTGGTAGTGAGGGAAAACATCGAAAGGAAACCTGTACATTTCGGATAGTTTCTAAAATGTGCAATAATGATTCAGTTACAAAAGTCACGGCAGTAGCTTCGTTGTGATTATCACTCTAAAATCTTGGTCCAAGCATACCCCGGGCTACAGGACGTTAGCTTAAGAAGCAACTGGGAATACACGCAAATATGAGGAGGACGATATTTATAGTGAAATTCTAATCCAATAACCTCATCTTCTATTAAACAACCGCAACTTAACCCACATCTGCCCACGATCAGTTTCAAACCCCAAACAGTAATTTTGAACATCAGATGAAACGCGTTACTGATGAAATGTATATTGGATGTGGCCACAGACACTCTTACCTCACGAAGCCTAAATCGAAATGCCCCGACCTAAAGCTCTTATTAATAATTCAGGATTTGGACACTATTGCCCTACTGGTCACGTGGAGTTACGAATATTTTCAATTTAGATCCCCCAAGTGAATAACAGACGCAAATGGGAGTGGACAGACAGCTATCGTCTGGGTTTTCTTAACTGCTACACTGATCAATAAATCGGCATTTAAAATATGAATACTATTATAAATATATAATATGTAAATAGTAAGTAGCATAGAATAATATTTCAGCATTATAAGTATCGTTTACACCTCCATCCAGTATATAATACATATAACAACACACACTGCACAACACAATCACCACAATATAAGACTCATTTAAATTACATACATATTTTAGCAATTTATATCTTATTACAAGACTAGCAAAAAAATTCACGGACCCAGATTCTGTGGTTGTAACAACACTCAATAAAAAAAACTGCCAATTGCGTTCGACTGAAAGGCGACAAAATCCGGATTTTCGGTATTCTATCTATTAAAGCTTACCACCAAATCAAAGTTGCTAGCATGTCCCTAGACATAAGCACAATCCAACTCATATACTATTCAACCGTAGCAGCTATGAGCTACGGTGCTACGAGCTATTTTGCTACGTTCTACGAGGAAGTTTCGTAACGCCTCGCCGCGCGGGCGCATGCCTGAATAGCGTAGAAAGGAAACGATATTTACTTACTTAGTTGGTCTTGTGACTAACGTAATATTCAAACGTTTCTTCGTCAACCAGTTTGTATTATTTTCTTGGTCTGTTTCCCGTCTAAGGGTTGCGAATGTCAAAAAGCAGTCCCTTTATTGTAAACAAGACATACCAAGCTTGTTTTATGGTTAAAGCGGGCTCCAAAGGTGAGATGACTATAGATATTAAAACAACACCAGCCTCTATTGAAATAAATAAATGAATAATAATGAATACACTGTTATTTATTTATCGTTTTCATCCCGAATACCTCATAATAGGTATTTATTATTTTATTTATTCTTTATTGTACAAGAAAATAAAGTACAATTGGCGGACTTAATGCTATTCAGCATTCTCTACCAGTCAACCATTATCATGAATGTGTTCTTATGCCCACCGAATTAGCAAACTGAAGTGACAGTGGGCTGGACACATTAGCATTAGCCGCAGAACTGACAGCCGTTGGAGACGTAAAGTTCTTGAGTGGAGACCGAGTGTTGGACGCCATATGTCAAGATGGGATGATGACATTTAAAGACTGGCTGGTGTGGGCTGGATGAGAGTGGCCGAAAATCGAGAGCAGTAGCGTGCATTAAGGGAGACCTATGTCCAGCAGTGGACGAGTGTGGGTTGCTGATGATGATGATAAATTAAGTACATTCAGCATGTTAGATCAAAAAAAATTGCCAAAAAAAAAGATCAGCTGTTCCGTCATAAAATAGAACATCCAACCGGCAATAATGTATGGGACAGCCGATCTTTTTTTTTGCTTATTTTGTTGATCTAACATGCTAAATGGACTGTATTCAAGATACCTGTGATGAGGTTTTTTGTAAACGATAAAAAATAAGGGTGTATAATAACTTCATAATTCTTAAATTAAGAGTTCTTTCTCATTTTGTATGGAACAGTATTTTGAGGATTTGGCAGAATCAACGTTATTATAAATAATAACTTTAGAAAAAAATCTGAAAAACCTATTTTACACGTTTCTTAACACTGTCCATTAAATCATAGGTAATTATAGAGTAGTAGAATTAATAGGTGGTCA
>JADPWL010000738.1:0-11412 GCA_019059595.1 Marasmia exigua | reverse complement strand
TCTGCCATCGAAGAAGGATCTATCAGGGCACAGCCATTAGGCATTGTTGAAGAGGGACTAGATACTATAGCATGATGCGCCTGCCTGTCATAGCCTTTGGAGAGGGGGGCTCTGGGACGGGGGATTGATGTCACAGTTTTCTTGTAGGTTTGGGTCATTGTAGGAATACTGAGGGGGAAGTTAGACATAGAGGAGTGATGGCGTGGGGGGGAAGAAGAAGTCTCCTTTGCTACCTCATTATACGGTCGTCTAGATGATGGAACTCGGGCAGATGCCTCAATGTAGGATATGCTCTCTTGAGACATTATAATTTTGATACCTCTTTGCCTTGTCTGTTCCGGACAGCCCTTGTTGATAGCAAAGTGATTTCCTGAACAGAGAAGACAAGTGGAGGCGACCTCTAATATTTCGCATGAGTCTCCAGGGTGGCTTTGTGCACAGCGGTAGCACCTGGGTTGGGAGCGGCATTGGGTCTTAACATGACCGAACCTACAACAGTTGAAGCACTGAATTGTTGGCAATTGATAAGGTTCAACCATTAAAGAGGTGTGGAAGGCATAGACCTTATGTGGAAGCTTCTGACCTGCAAAGGTGAGGACTACTGTTTGGGTGGGTAACCATATTGTGTTTCCATTAGATGTGGTTTTCCTGTTTAGTCTTCTGGCCTTTAAAACTATGCCGCAGTTATCTGGGAGTTCCAGTGACTCAACTAGGTGGTCCATGGACCATTCAACGGGAATGGTACGTATTAGGCCCATACGGGTGACATTGTAGGTAGGGATAAACGATTTGTAATTGTTCTCCTTTAAGTATTGAGCATTTGCAAAATCATTTGCATGGGAGGCAGATTTAAATTGGACAGAGATCTTATTCCGTCCAACATTCTTGATACCATCTTGAGCAATGCCGTTGACTCTTTGTTTGTGCAAAAATTGACCGAATTTGAGAGGTCTGATAGTGGTACCCGCTGCAGGATCAGGTTCGATTCTTGCTACATGGACAATAAAGGGTCCAGAGTCTTCATTCCTGTATGTATATGATTCGGAAATACTGGGATGGGTGTACACAGTCTGCTGTGAAGCAGATGTTTCCTCATCACGGTTATTGCGGTGACGTTTATCTAAGACATTTTTATCCATTAAATTATCTGCCGGACGTTTCTGTTTTCTGCTGGCAGAAACCCCAGAGGGACTAGGTTCAGAGATGTCGGTCGGAGAACCAAAATGTAATCCATTTTCGTTTGAAAATACCAACGGAGATAGACCAATATCCGGTGGATCTGGGGGTTTCGGGGGGATGTTCATGGTGTCTTGTTGTACGACACCCAAGGGGAGAGGAGGTTATGTATTTATAAAGTAAATAAATAACTGGAAACACAAAGTTTTTAACTATCTACAAACCTTAAACACCTTCACCAACATACACATACACATAAACTCAATTAAATAGAGGAAACTATATTATTAAAAACCAAAACAAACGAGATCACGTGTGTCGCTAAACAACAAACAAATGACAGACGCCGGTTTGTTTACAAATTGATGTGAAGATCTGTCAAACTCAATTGACAACTTAGTGACGTTCAGATGACAGCTCGCAAGATGGCGCGGGCGCTGCACTCTGATCTATGGTCATTCGCAACCAACTTCAACTGAGTCTATCGATTGACGAATCCGGAACCAGTAGGGAAAAAATTCACATACCAATTTTGACGGTTTGCTTTTACCCTCATTGATGTAGAAAAATGATGCACATTGAAATCGCTTGGAATTTACGATTTCTTTTCCACGATGCGCGATGAAATGCTCCAAAAAAAGCATAAGATGTGTTGACCCGATATATGGATCGGGGAAACTCCGCCGGCGGGAAAGATGGGACACCGTCACACACCGCCCGCAAGATTTGTACACTGTACAAACACGACGTATCACCAAAATCACTGATTCTTTGTCAGAAGGACCACAAGATTGTTGGAATAAAACAAGCTGAAATTAAAATATAGCAAATTTCTATATTTATCAATTAATATTACAGGAGCAATTTGCTCCGGTGACAAGTAAAAAACGGAAGGAAGGAAAAATGGCAATGTTGCCATTGGCAAAAATACAAAAAAGTGATACCACTTAATGTTATTAAATAACTACTGCTAAATATAATAGTTTACCTTATTTTAGTTTATTTTAATTAAAATTGTTGGACAAACAATTTTAATTAAAATAAACTTTTATGTTCATGTATTGAACAATGACCTTATTATACGGAACATAAAAAGGACCTATTTACAGAAAGCTAAAAATAAACAACAGGAGGAATACTATTAACAAGAGATGATGGATGAGATGAAAAATCTGCCCCGCTACTCATCGTGCCCAAAATGCTGGCAGCGTTACCTCTTTGGATGGCCAACCCAATGCGTTGGCCGAGGTAGCTGCCAGCATTTCTATCACCAGAAATGTCGAGTAGCCGGGCAGACAACTCGCGGAAAAGCTTGTGGGCCTCGGGGCCCCCATGGTCCCAAGGTTTCCACGCCGAACGGAGCAAATCGGTAACAGGTGTCTAAGGCGGAGTATTTGTTTTTTTTTTCGTGACTCCGCCGAAGCAGCTGCTGCACCCGCACCCCGTGAAGTGGCGTGGACATGGGAAGGCGCCAACGTGTCCGCACAGGTCGCGTCCCAAACCAATGCCTTGCCCTGACTCCACGGGATGAGGGTCATCCCATCGGGCCTTTTGCCGTCGCTCCGACATAGGTTTACTAGTTATAAAAAAAAGACTATATATCACGAGCGACTTACTAATCAGTAAGTCGTTTATATCACGAGCGACTTACTAATGAGTAAGTCGTTCGTGAAATATTCTGTAGCAAACCGGCAAGCACAAATTCACGTCGCAGTTATCGCACTTCCATACTGTGCAAGTGTCTATTCCAGACTGTGCGCATAACTTACAGCGTGATTTGCGCTTGCCGGTTTTCGCTGGGCAAGGAAGTTTTGGGGGATTACTGGCTGGCGGCAACGGGCGAAACCTAGAAATTATTTCGTCCGACAATCGTCCTCGGAAGTCCCTAGAGTTTAAATTTCCTGCCGAGGAATGAATTATGTGCGCGTTTAAGATAGACACATTTAGAAGTCGGCGAAAAAGTTTTTTATACCACACAAGATTGCGAACTCTTTCCACGGGGAAGGCTTGTAGAAGTTGGTCCTTTCTATCAATCCCCCCATGGAAAGGTTGTAGTCTAGGACCACTTGTGGTTTATACTTGAATATACCGTGCTTTTCTTTGCCGCCGACTTCAGGAGTGTGAAAGGTGGAGATCATATTAAGCAAACCAGAATCTCTCCATACTATGATGGACAGATCTCTGGTTTGGCTAACGAAAACCTCCCCAACGCGCGTATCATTTAACTTTTTTCGGCGCAAACTGTCGGGGACAAATTCCCAATTCAGCCGTATAGTTCCCATTGTGTCTGTTTTTTGGGACTTTAAGTAGCGGGACAACAAAGGGCTGTTGTAGAAGTTATCCATCACTAGAACGTGACCCTTGCCGAGCAAAGGGCGTATCAAATCCAACACTATTTGACTGGTTGCCCCCGTTGGTTGGCTGCTGGCGTCGCTGGAGTTGGCAGTTTTTTTGCCGCTTTTGCCGGTATAAATTATCATTTTCCATAGATATCCGGATTTGCTTTCGCAAAGTTCGCATCTGAGCAGCTTTTGTTGCAATTAATTGCACAAATGACAAGCGTCCCTTGCATAGAAGGAGCGACTCGTCAATTGCAATGTTCTGCTCAGGTAGGTATAGAGAGCTAAATTTGTAGTTTAGATGACTTATTATTGGCTCTATCTTAGCCAACTTGTTGGCCTTATCTGTGGAAAATGATAATTTTATATTGTCCACAAAATGTAAACATTTTTTTACTGTCGCAAACCGGTTGACGGTCATAATTTCCCCTAGGCGGCCAAATTTCAAATAAGGGAATCTGGGCTGCCAATACTCCTTTTCAACCGGCAGAGCTGTGGAGCATTAAGAGCCCAAAAAAATGTCCACAGCTCGGCTACGGTGATGGGCACCCATTTTAGCAATCTGGACGTTCCTTTTAGGCGGGGGTCGTGTTTAAGGTCCTCAGCGTACCGATTTGTCTCCTCACAAATCATGGACATGATTTTTTCATCCCAAATCATCTCCATGATTTAGAATGGAGACAAACCTGTCACGTCAAAGGTTGGACCCGAAGGACCTAGAAACTCCTCTTTTTGACCTCTGAAGATAGGTTCACTTGACCAATCAAAGTGTAACATATCTTCAGAGGCCATGGCTCTGAGGGCTCGGTCGTCTTCAGAGTCCACCTCACTATAATCTTGTTGGACGCTTTGTGCAGGATTAGTTGCAGCACAGTTTGGTGGCTGCAAATCCACCGGCAAATCCTCTTCATCATCTAGGTCGCTGCCAGGATTTACAACAGCGTCCTCATTAGCACCTCCTAAAACAAACAAAATTAATAACGAAGCACGCACGAGCCAGGTCGCGGGTGTGCGGCGCAGGCTCCGCGTAGGAAGGTCGGATTGTGACTGTCGTCCGAGTACGCGTCTCAAAATTCTCCCTCGCCACGGGGGCACGAGTGTGAGCGGCGCTAGCGCGTCGTTAAAAGAACTATAAACATGATACGGATAAATAAGGCTCCTTCAAGGCCACCACTAAAAGGTTCCGTTTCCAGCGCTTATTTTTCCCACGCTCGTGCAAACTCTGGAATTAGGTTTGAAAACAGTTCTTCTTTCACGATAGACAGCGGCAAGACTGCTCCGGCATTGTTGTTGCGGCGGTTACCATTTACCCTCAGATGGGCCACATACTCGTCTGCCTATTATTTGCAATAAAATGAAAACAATAAATCATTGTGTCACTTACGAGGTCCAGATGATGTGGATGCCACCGGCGACCAGTGTGGCTGGGGAGCTGACTCCGGCGTTGGAGAAACTGTTAACAGAATAAGTTTAATTATTAATAAATTACTTTATTTGATATGTAATTCGGTGCAAACTTAACAGGAAACAATAGATCATTGTGTGACTTACGAGGTCCAGCCGATGTGGATGCCACCGGCGACCAGCGTGGCTGGGGAGGTGACTCCGGCGTTGGAGAAACTGTTAAGAGAATAAGTTTAATTATTAATAAATTACTTTATTTGATATGTAATTCGGTGCAAACTTGACATGAAACAATAGATCATTGTGTGACTTACGAGGTCCAGCCTATGTGGATGCCACCGGCGACCAGTGTGGCTGGGGAGGTGACCCCGGCGTTGGAGAAGCTGTTAAGAAAATAAGTTTAATTATTAATAAATTACTTTTTCAACAGTTGATATGTAATTCGGTGCAAAAATAAAACTTGATAGGAACCTACCAGAGGGAAAACCGATCAGCTCTATGTAAGCGTCTATTGCCTGTAGGACTCCTGTTGAAGGTGTCAAAAGGGGAGCCATAGCGCTACTTATTTTCGTCGGGGTTCGCTCTCCAATTTCCGTCGCTACTGGGGAAACCACCATATCAGATCTAGAAATAGAAAATTAGTCAAACAATTGATTTTATGATTAATGATTTTATGATTAATAAGTAAAGTTAGACAGAAAGAACTTACTCAGTGCATCGTCCCATTCCTCACCATCTGGGAGGTCGGGCACCCGAGATGGACCGCTGGTCGCTGATGACGCCTTTGGAACTAAAAATTTAAAGACGTATCCAGATAGTTGTGCATAGATATTTATAAGCATCTTGGTATTGTACTAATTTATAATTACACACCTCTACTTTTGAGTTCCCACGCCAGGGGTATTCGAGGAGGCGGAACCTCCGGTGTGCCCGGTACTAAGGGGCACGGCACCCTTATGGGTGACTTCTTTTTTCTAAAAATAAAATGAACTAATGAATAAATACGGTAAAAATTTTAACTATAAATTTGTTCTAATAAATTCACTTACGAATTTTTGGCCGGCGGGGCGTCTGGCATGAGGAACACAGACACTTCTTTTTGCGATCTCTTTGCAAGAAGAAGTGTCTGCTGCTCCTCAGACAAACGTTTAAACGCCTTCCTATCTATTGCCCTTTGTTTTTTTATTTTGGCCATTTCCTAAGCCATGGAGCTGCTTAAAGTATTTATAACAGTCTGCACTTAAAATTAGTTAAAGCGGACTTAACAAATATAAATATATTAATCATGTTCATAATCACATTAGAACTTAAACTCTATTCTATTTTGAAACTAAACTCAAAACATAACAACGTGCTCAAAATCTTTTAAACAGGAACTCAAATATTTTTTTAGAAATGTAGCATGTGAAAATTTATAAAAGTAAGTTTGACAACTAATCTAATCCGACTCATCACAGTTGTGACAAATATAATACCGACTACCATCTGTACAGTCTACATGGGCCCAAAGGTTACACTTTCCTTGGCATTTAATCCATTTTTCGCCAGGCCTACTCTCAGAATATGGACCAAGGCATACCAAACAAAAATATTCTTCTTCATCTGATATTGACGGTGATTGTTTCCTTTTCGTTGCTTTACCTTTTCCTTTTCCTTTCGGCTCATTGAGATTTTTTTTGATGCCCTTTGCCTTCAGTCGTTTTTCTTTTGCTTCATATTCTTGCCTGACTGCCTCTTTTTCAGGCGTGTCCGTGTAAATCGTAGACTTCTTGGTTCTAGGTCCTCGCGTTTTTCTTTGGGAAGCTTTTGGAAAAGGCCGAACAATTTCAGGAGAAAAAACTGATGGTATGGCAGAAGTAGATGGTTGAACATTGCTAAAATTTTGGCTTGGTGTATTGTCTAATATAGAAGGTGAAAGTGGTGGACTTTTATTATTAGGTCCAAAATTCTCAGTAACAAAATTTTCTTCTTGAATACAGTCAAGGTTGGCAATATTTACTAAAAATGGTGCTATGGGAGCATCCTCTTGATTGTCAGGGATTGGTCTGCTTATTACAGGTGATGGTGCTGCAGGAGAAATATCTTCTGTGTCTGTTCTGCTTGTTGTGTGAGATGGTATTACAGAAGCATTATTTTCAGTGTCAGGATTTGGTCTAGTTCTTCCAGGTGACGGTACTGCAGGAATATTGTCTTCAGTATCAGGGTTTGGTCTGTCGGTTACGAAAGAGGGTGCAAAGTCAATATCTCCGAACAGATTACGGTTGTATGGATATATCCCAGTTTTCATAAAACCAGCCTGTATGTTCGCCTGTGTAAGAGCCAGAGGCATAGCAATTTTGATGATACCTGGTATATCATATATTGTCATCGTTTTACCAGGGTGGCTCCGCATCCATCCATCGCAAGCGGTGTTAATAGCTTTTTTTAAAGGTCCGAAGACAGACCGGTCGAGAGGCTGAAGCTTGTCAGAGCAATGTGGGGGAAATGGAAGTAAAGTGATCCCGTTTTCTTTACAATAATCTAAAGTATTAATGTGAATGTGCGATGAATGATTATCAAGCACGAGTAACACTTTGTGAGTTAGTGAAGCATTACAAAATTTCTTAAAATGTTTAAGAAATTCTAAGAAGGATAGATCTTGCATCCAGCCGGAAGGGTTTGCAGCTCCGACAGATCCAACTGGTCCGTCCCTCACAAAGTGGTTGTGGTAACGAACACGAGGGAAAATAAACAGCAATTTAATATCGGTGGTATCAACGCTTTGCAACGCCGATATGACAAGTCAGTAAAGTTCTCATGTTCTGGTCAAGCATATTCTAAAATCAATATCACTACCGAATCCAAGAACCGCGAAGCCTCCAATTTGGGATATTGATAATTTAGTTGATTATTTATCTAGATACCCCGTTGATAGAACCAACACGTATCAATCGTCGCGACATACAGCCATTCTTCTGCTGTTGTGTTCAGGACGCCGGATCCACGATCTAACATTACTTAGAGTAGATCCAAATCATTGTACAAAATCTGATGATGCTATAATATTCTGGCCAGAATTTGGGTCAAAAACCGATAGAAGTGATTATAAACAATCCGGCTGGCATTTAATTGCTAACAATGACCTCTCAGTTCTTACTAGGCCTGATATATCATATTGTGTAAGTTACTTAAGCCAGTTCAATAACTGTAATAATTAGAGTTGTCGCGAATACTCGCTATTATTCGGTATTCGGCATTACTCGACATTTTTTTTATATTCGTCGAATACCGAATAATTCTAGTATTATTCGGCATTCGGCGAGTATTCGTCTAAAATAAATTTATAACGAACAAATAAAACTAATAAGTAAAAATAATCATTCTTTATTATTTTCCTTAATAAAACTAAACATAACATCAATAATTTAAATATTAAAATTTAAAATTCTCTCCGGTGCCTGTCATTCATAAGGTTTTTTGATTATTTAATATTTAAAATCCACCAGAGGCAGATTGTGATGCAAAAAAACTATTTTTTCTGCACGTTCGGGAGCGAGTCGGTTTCGCTTTTTCTCGTAAAGTAATCCTGCCTCAGAAAATAGTCTTTCTGAATAAACAGAGCTCGCTGGTGTGATTAAGTATCGTTTAGCAAGCTTACTTAAAATAGGGAATCCATTCTTATTTGTGTTCAAAGCCCACCATTCATATGGGTTGATTTTTCTGTCAGCCTTTGCTAATGCGGTGTACTTGGCAATTTCTTGAGCAGTGGCATTCTTGGATTGCTCTTCAGTAGGCTCAGGCGGCTCTATTGGGGATTCTTCAAAACATGCCCAAAATAATTTATGAGTTTGTGAATCATCCTAAAAATGTTGACAAGTAATATGTCATGTTAAAGCATAGATCGTCCAAGTTAAAACGGGCTTGCAAATTTTCTATTAACATCTTTCTAAAATCATCAATGTGTGCGGTTTGTTGAATCAGCGCATCTTTCATTAGGTATCTGGTTAATGAAACAGTGCAAGGTATGGGAGCGTTCAAGTATTACGTAACGCAATTTTTGAAGATTTTTGACCCCCCTCCCCCCACTGTAACGCTGCGTAACGTTTTTCTGTACCCCCCCACCCCCCTCTCTAAAGGTTACGTAACACTCAAGTCATCATTTTTACCCTGAAGTCGCAAAAAGTTGTTATAGTTTTTATCTTTCGTATAGTTTTAATTGCCTTATAATAAAACAAGAGATTTTTAATTCGCAACACCTACGTATTTTGTTTATTTTTTTATAAATTTTTGGCTTTACAAAACACAATTGTTTTTCTCCTTCATTCTCCTAAGTATTTTAGCTTTTTACTTATAAATTCTTCAAATAAAATAACATATTTATTTTAACCTTTGGCAATGCAATTATAAACAGAAACCCAACTGAAATTAAACATTTTACTCGAAATAAAATCGTATTCTTAACAAAATTAAAAAATAATCAACTATTAACCAATTATCTAAGTAGGTCTATAAAAACAATTCGATTGAAATTACTGCTCCTCTGTCCACGGGTTTGCTAGCCACTCAGATTCTTTCATCACTGGCACCTGGAGTGCAGACGAAGACGGTTCTGGAATTGTTAAGCCACTTGCATCAACTTCGTCTTCGTCGAGCCAGTCAGCATCCTCAGACGATGTTTCATAACGACGCACAATGCCAGAGAAGCTCATTTGCCCTTCTGGCAGCAAGGCGCAGTGGCCGTACTCTAGTTTCACAATGGTCTTGGACAGTCTTGCCATGCACGTAACGACAGTGCATTTGAACACTCCTGTGAGATGTGAAATAGATCCCACAGGTTGGACATACTTTTTTCTTTAGGTCGGATTGTACAGATGGACAAAAGAAATCGTAAGGCATCTGCTTAAACCCTTCTAGAGGAGGTGACAGATTAACGGACAACCTTACATGAAGTGGCGAAAACTTGGATTTTCCTTTATCTAACAAACTGGGTACTACGAGCTTGCTTGGGGTTTGAAGTATTGGGCAAGGTGGCGGCATGAAAGTATCCGTAAACACAGATTTCAATGCACTTCTCGGTGCTGAACAGCAGGATTCATCTGCGCATTTTATAACCTGTAAGAAATATTGCGATTCACGGACGTGAACGCTATACCACGCCAGATTTGGTTCTGCTGGATCCTGCATGCTATCTTCGGGCTGTATATACTCCGCCGAAACGTCATAATTATCAATTTTCATTTCTCTCCACACTTCTGCAAGTGTTTCCCCAGCGTGCTGAAAATTGCGTTTTTCAAATCATCATCCGTAGTCATTCCTTTGTCGTCGAGATGAGAACCAAAATGTTCATGAGGCAAAATGACGCCTGCCAGTCTGCTGAGGGGAGCCATGCGACGCTCAACTCGGTTATATGCGCTACGCCCTGGAGCATTAGTCGCTATAAACAGGGCGTCCAGGTTGTATTTTTTAAAGTGTTCAATCGCAAAGTTCTTGACTTTGCGATAACGCGGGTTTTCGTCCGGCCCACCATCTACAAAGATGATGATTACTGGCTTCACGGTGTTCGATTCTGTCATCATTAAGGATTTGAATGAAGGTATTGATAAAAGTGATTCGAAATCATAAGCGTGGGTGTTCGCTGTGCAGGATGAATGTTTCCCGCTCCTTATGGATATGTGTGTCGGCCCGCAGTACCCAACAGCTTCTTCCCTACCGAAATTGTTAGGTTCTACGTTGACGCCGGCGTATACAGAAGGAATAAGTTTGTGCCGCTCTGCCACGACCCAGTCATGATCAGGTAAAAGTATACTGTATTCCATATGCATTAAAAGAGGGCTCTGACTTTTTAATGCCGGTAAACCTATCGGTACACGTGCGTTATCGTCTTGTGAGAGAACGAATACTTGCTGCGGTCCCAGAAGCGAAGCGAGAGATTCCAATGACCTGATTGTAGCAGTGCAAAATTCCCCCTCGCCGTGTTTTTTGTGCATCTCGGTCTGTGGTCTTGGTAACTTTACGGGTACAGTACGTACGTGTCTACTTCCCTCTTGTGTGTTAGAAACGCGTGGGAGTAAATGAAGATATGTGCCGCTTCGAGAAATTTGGAATCCCATTAACAACAGCCTTTCATGCAGGTCGGACAGAGTGAGACAACTCCTAATCATCTCTGTTCGGCGGCGTTCATCAGCAGCGCTGCCATGAATGGCAATATTAATTATGGTCTCTAGGAGAGCAGGTTAGAAAAGCTGTAGAACAGAAACTAGTTAAAATTGCATACTTATGTACCTTTCAAATGCCAGCTAATTTATTCACAAAAAGTTAATGTAAAGTGAAACACAGTAATTTTATGCAGAAAATAGGAATTGTAAAGTTATATAAGTAAGGTAAATAAAACTGTAAAATGCAACTGTCTTTTTGGTTATTTTAATAAGAGGTGGTATTAATGTTTATTAAAATACCACAGAGAATATTAGGCGTGTGTGGCGCCATCTGATTAAATTGTGTGCAACCTTTTTTT
>JADPWL010000736.1:0-12489 GCA_019059595.1 Marasmia exigua | reverse complement strand
TACCCGCTCATGGTGATTGAGGAGGCCCGTGCCCCAGCAGTGGGGACTTAAATGGGCTGACGATGATGATGATGACGAATAGGGAGTGCACTTGTGTTTGCGCACACACTTGAGCACTATAATATATCCTGCGTACGTGGCCGATCGTTGAGATTGGCCTTCGTAGCCGTTGTCGGAGGATATTATTTATTTTACGAGTTTAGTTCTCCTGGACCCTCTACCATCCTTTTCAATGCTTTTTACATTTCACAGCAGCCCAATCAAAATACGGTGACGCCGCCGAACCAGACGAGGCACTTCGCGCGTTTCGACAAAAAGAGGAACAATGATTTCAAGTGCAACGGACCCACGCCAGACAAGAGAGGTAACGCTTCACCTATCCAGGCCTTTTTTTTGATCTCCCTGGTGAAATGCCGCCGGCCCAAGATGTGAATGGGCCGACTCCCTTGAGAGTCCTGCGTAGTGTTGCCGATCGAAAGTCGACTACCGCTAGTCTATCGATAGTTGATGTCATTTTAATAGTATCGATACCCTATCGAGAGTATCGATTGCTTAAAATCAGGCAACACTATAGCATGTAAGAAATACTATCGATATTATTGATTCTACGAAATAAAAAAACTATCGATATTATTGTTCCTTTTAAACAAAAAACCTATCGATAGTATCGATACTATCGATTGATTTAGACTATCGATAGTTTACCAATTAACAAAAGTATTGCTTACTATATTCTTTACAATACGCTTTGTTCTTTCAAACACTAGGACTTGTACCTGGTTAAATTAAAATTAATATTAATGATATTTATGGAGAAAAAACAAAAATTAAATGTAAAAATCCTCCTGTGACGTCGTGACTCGACATGACAAATTGCTAACGCTTTTGCTAACGTTGATAAAAAAACAGCCGTGTGGTCCCGGCAGAGTAGAATAGGCCACCCTCACTCTTACCGAGGTGTCGTAAAAGGCGACTAAGGTAAAGCTGCTGGCATGATCATCAGCACCCAGAGAAGGAAAACTCTGCATTTATATCAAACCCTCGCCAACCCGTCTGCCAAGCGTGGTGAGTATGGCAATTACCCCTCATGTGATTGAGGGAGGCCCGTGCCCCAGCAGTGGGGACTTGAATGGGCTGATGATGATAAAAAACAAATGTAATCCAAAAAACCAAACGTCAAACAATGAACATGACCAGTTGCCTAAACTTTTTTTTTGTACATATAGCACCGACTTCACAATACGTTGAGCCTAAAGACTACGTCACTTCCGGAATATTATTTTAAAAAACACATTTAATGAAAACTAAAAAAAATGGGTCATTTTCTTTGTCTTTCTTTATTGGAAAAGCGTATTAAAATTTTGTTTTTTGCAAGCTTCGCCGTTCCTCTTACATCTCTCTATCTCTGTCGCACCGCGACCTGCCGTGTGAGTAGAAACAGCAAGATGGCTGTTTAAATTAGTATGAAAATAGTTTGTGTTTGCGAATACCAAAAACTATGAATGAAACTTGATTATATTATGATTTTCTTTAAATCATTGTGTAACTAGACAATACAAGCTGTGTCTCTGTTAAATTTACATAGGAAAGAAGAAAAATCGTTTAGGGTTGTATTTAACGTTCCAATTAATAAATTGCTAACCTAACCTAAGCTTTTTGCACAGCAAAATATACTCAGAGCACATCAAAATCATGCTTTGAACTGTGCAAATAGGTAATTTTTAGAGTGTTGGTTTAATATATTCCAATTGTTTATAATGATGATGATGATTAATTTAATATAATACAAATAGGCCGAAAATATTTTTATAATTCGCCGTGTGATCCCCGGCAGAGTAGAATAGGCCACCCCCACTCTTACCGAGGTGTCGTAAAAGGCGACTAAGGTAAAGCTGCTGGCATGATCATCAGCACCCAGAGAAGGAAAACTCTGCATTTATATCAAAACCCTTGCCAACCCGTCTGCCAAGCGTGGTGAGTATGGCAACTACCCCTCATGTGATTGAGGGAGGCCCGTGCGCCAGCAGTGGGGACTTAAATGGCCTGACGATGGCGAATGAAGGCCGAAAATAGGTCGTTATCTTCGAAAAATTTACGAAATTTAATAGCATATATTTTTTTGTAAATTTTTGTGAGATAATGTTAACACAGACATAGATACTAAATACTGTAGGTTATATTGTATAATAGTAAGGTAAATTCGTATATATTAGTGTATGATAACGTGTTTATTTATTTATTATCTAGATATATGTATTTATACTATAAATTTACTTAATCAATGTTCAAAATCAAAAGGATTGCACCACCCTCCCCTCTTCTATCTAATGTCCTTTACCTGAAGGTTGTCTGGTAGAGATCGCTCCCAGCGATAAGACCGCCTAAATTGTACATTGTATCTCTGTATACCTAGCTTTTAAGTTTTTGTATGTTGTGCAATAAAGAGTATCTATCTACTTGCTTAATCCGAATAACAGCAATGAAACGACTTTTAACATCCTCATATTGCAAATTATTTTGGTATTTCGTTTGTATGGGTAATACGTAGTTTTTCGGCTCCTTACGAAAGTCTTCCCACGTACTTATCCACTGAGTGCCATCGATCAAATATAATGACTGCCTCGCTGGCGCAGTGGTCAGTGTGTCGCACTTTAGCGACGGCTGCGCATGAGGTCGCGGGTTCGATCCCCGGGTCGGGCCAAATATTTGTACCTATGTTTTCGGTAAGAAGCCCGGAGTCTGGAAGTTGGCGGTCTTGTACCTCCGTGCCTCGGAAAGCACGTTAAGCTGTTGGTCCTGCGCCCGATCCTTCCCGATCGTGTCACAGTAGTGTCCCATCGGAATATCAGGGTAAAATAATAGAGAGTGCACTTGTGTTTGCGCACACACTTGAGCAATATAATATATCCTGCGTACATGGCTGATCGTTGAGATTGGCCGCCGTAGCCTTAATCGGTTGGAGGATATTATTATTATTATCATTTCTTGTGTTCTAAAATATCTAATAAACTTTTTTATATTTATTAGATCGTGACAAAGACGAGGGAGGAGGGGGCGACGTTCGCATGGAAGATATTCCCCCACACGCCAGCAAAGATCCTGAAACGCCCGTCAAAAATTACAACAATTGTAAGTATTAGTAATCATTCATATCTTGTTAACCGCCCTGTTGGTCTAATGGCTTAAGGTGACGGGTAGGGCACACTAGCGACACCAATCGATTTTAATTGTTAGCTACTAAACCGGATCTTTTTTAAACAATTTCGGGGTTACAAAGTCTCGGCAAACATTACATTACTATTTATTAAATAACTATGCACAAATTTTGGGTCCAAATCGTACGCGAAAAATTGATTCACGCAAAAAGCGGCCACTTTAGGCGTGAATAATTTTTTTGCACACAAAAACGGAGCCAACATTGTGCATGATTATTTAATAAATAGTATAAGTGCTTGCCGAGAGGTTGTAACCCCGAAATTGTTTAAAAAGATCCGGTTTAGTAGCTAACAATTTAAATCGATTGGTGTCGCTAGTTAGGGCTACCCGTCGCCTTATATACCGGGAGTGAGAGTAATTTGCAATTGTTAAATGAATATAATGGGGGCTATCGTGTGCGAAAAATCCGCAAGATGGCGTACTATATAGACCTGAGGTCCATCTACAAGCTGATTGGGTATTTTTAAAAGTGATTATGTCAAATAGTCAATTAACGAATAAATCAGCCAATGATAAAGAAGTTGGACCTCGGTTCACAGGCACGCCATCTAGCGGATATTTCACACGCGATAGCCTTTCTTGATAAAGTGTATCCATGAACAGTTGAAGTCAGTTAAAGTAGTAAATGCATATAGATAGAGAACGCCGTCTGCCTACGACTTTTGCCGGCTGATTAAATAATTCTATTTACCTTTTTTCTATTTATAACAGTTTTTGTGAACGGAAAAAAATTTAAGTGATCATAGTCGGTAAAAAATAATAAATAATATTTCACAACTTCATTACATATAATATACATTGATTTGACTCCGAGATAGGTAGCTCAATCACCTGTGTTACGGATATCAGAACCAACAGCGGTATTACAAATATATACATGTAATACTTTTCTTTTGTAAATACTTGCTTTTATAACTTAGAAATCATCCAGACCAATACAAACTCTCCCCCCCGGACCTCTGAGGAGTTCAGACGTGCAAATAGTTATCCGTATTTATTCTCTAAAATAATCATAAATTACTAAGTGAATATTCGACGAAGCTTCCAGGAGCGCAGAACTCACTGAAGATAATCGAACGGTTAGTGAAAGAGACATACACCGGTGCGAGCGAAAGCGACATAGTTACCGCAGTCCAACGCCGTGCGCACACGCAAGCCCCGCCCACATGTGAGCGAGACAACCATAGATTGCACCAGCACGCGCCATACACGCACCTCCCACTTGCTATAGCGGTGCGGTGATTAGCTGTGCAAGCTCCGCCCTGACCAAGTATTAAGTGCCGTCGGCAATTGCGCCGTATTTAGGCCTACACTGAACGCTGTAATTTAATAAGTTATGCCTAATATTCAACGCTCGCCGCCACAGAGTGGTGTACTGGCACCTAATACCACGGCTGGCAATTCCCCTACATACTACGGATCAGACTCTGATCTAAACTTGTCATCTACTGGTACAAAACACGATAACCTACTTAATATCACCAAACGAGCGAAACGCAGGCTGGCAGATACACCGGGAAGCTCAAATGAAATCTTGACCGAGTTTAAGCTTATGTTTGACAAACTACATACACACCAAGAGACCAAATTCTCAGAGTTAAACACCAAAATTAATACCCTTGTCGAACAAAACACCAACATAAAACAATCTATGGACTTAATGTCCGCGAAATACGAAGCTCTGGAAACAAAGCTGGAGACAGTAGAAAAGGATAACCTAAACCTCAAGTCATACGTCAAAACGCTAGAAAATAAAATCGACTTATTGGAAAAAGACTCCAAAACCACAACGATCGAGTTACGGAACGTTCCAAAAATTAACCAGGAAAACAAGCAATCCCTGTACTCTGCAATTAAAAATCTCGGCACAGCGATTGGCACTAACCCGCCTATTCAAGATATTGAGATAAGAGATATCTACCGAACTAAATCCGAGGCGATTGTTGTCAGCTTCACATCTACATCTAGAAAGGAAGACCTAGTACAAAAGTATAAGAAATACAACAAACACCAACGACAGTCCAACAAACCCACACTCGACTCCGTGGCCTTAAAGATCCCTGGCCCAAACCAACCGGTATTCCTGTCTGAAGCTTTGACTTCCAAAACACGTCGCGTTTTTTACCACGCAAGAGAACTAGTAAAAAATCGCAAAATAGCATCTGCTTGGACCTCCTACGGCAAGATCTACGTCAAAGGAGAAGAAGACCAGCCCCCAGTGCGTGTGAACGACGAGAGCGATCTTGTTAAGATTAGCACTAAGCTACTGCCAAATAGTCAAATCCCCTCTTAACTCTTAGTTATTATCTTAGTTCTTTATTTATTTATCTTTTTCGTTGAATCTTCCTACTGAACTGTATTATTTTGTTCTTATAATTTATGTTAAGTAAAGCTCCTGATGATAGTGATAACATGTCTGCCACTGGAACGCATTCCAACAACATCATAAACATACACAATGAACTTGATAACACATCCATCTCCGTATCGTCCCTGGAGGAACCTGAAAACTGCTGCAAAAAGTTGTCGCAGCATAAAAATGGTTTGAAAATTATAACACTTAACATTAGAAGTATACACCGCAATTTCGATGGATTCCTCGTATTCCTTAAAAAACTCGAAATTGACGCTGACATAATAGTACTCACCGAATGCTGGTTATCAAAACACAAACCACCCCCTAATTTGGATAATTACAAGCTACATTACACCACTGTAAACCAAAATCAAAACGACGGAGTTGTAATGTACGTCCGTGAGGGCATCAAACACAAAGTGGAGGAACCCGACTTTCAGGACGCAAACTGCTTAGTTCTAAAACTTCCACCACAGCTGTTCTCGGTATTTATAGATCGCCCTCTCATAGAAACATCGATAGTTTCCTTAATTCTTTAGATTCAATTTAAAAAACATCAAATCTTATAAAACTATAGCTGTAGTCGGCGACTTAAATATTGACATTAAACCATTAAACTCGGACCCCAAAAGTCACCTTTACCTAAACCTTCTTGCAGAAAACGGCCTTTTGCCGGGACACGTTATACCAACACGAGGACCTAATTGCCTTGACCATATAAACCTTCACACCGACGTAAAAGCTCAAGTGCTTGTCACCAACACCCACATAACCGACCACCTACCCGTTATTCTAAGTTTAACCCCCACCAAAAAAGGGAAATCAATGTAGTATATAAAAAAGTAACTGATCTAGAAAAAGCCGCCATAGACTTTAGTAACGTAAATCTCAAAAGTATCCTCGACATAAGTGACCCAAACACAGCTACTGACAATTTAATAAACATCATAAACGAAGTCCTGACAACTAACACAATAACCCGTAAAATCCCCAACAGGAAATATCTTCTTAAACCGTGGATAACTCCAGGCCTTTTAAAATGTATCACCCACCGCGACTCTCTCCACAAGAAATCAATTACATCACCAAACAACCAAATTCTCCAAATCTCCTACCGAAGATATCGAAATTACTGTAACGACATAATTAAAAAAGTCAAAGAAGAATACGAAAGCTCAGAAATTAGTCAATGTAAAAATCCCAAAGAGACCTGGAAACTCATCAAAAAATTCACAAACACAGCGGCTACAAAGAATCCAGCTAATGAACTTCTTAAACTCAACCAAAATGACGCTCTATCGGCTGTGAACCAAATAAACGAATACTTCACCAGCATAGGCCAAAAATTAGCCGACGAAATAATAAGAAACAATAATTGTTCACAATCGGAATGCACAATCACTACTCCTTCCCGGCTTAACTCCTTTGTCCTACTAGAAACTGATGAAAGTGAAGTTTCATCACTAATACTTAATCTAAAAAATGATTCAGCCACAGGTTGGGACGGAATCCCGGTAGTCTTTATTAAACGTGTCAAAGACACCTTAAGTCCAATTCTCACTCACATATTTAATCTGTGCATAAAGAACGGGACCTTCCCCGAAAGCTTCAAACGTGCCCTAATTCACCCTGTGCACAAAAGCGGAAATAGAGACTGTGTCGAAAACTACCGTCCGATAGCTGTGTTAAGCGTAATGTCCAAGCTCCTTGAAAAGGTCATCAATAAGCGACTAATGAATTACCTTAAGGAAGACAAAATAATCTCCGAATCGCAATATGGCTTTCAGGCAAAAAAGTCTACGGAAGACGCAATAATAGAGCTAACTAATACTATTGTCGGGAACCTGGACAGTGGCCGGAGATGCATTGGCGTTTTTCTCGACCTGGCTAAGGCTTTCGACACAGTCTCTACCGAAATCCTACTAAGCAAGTTGGAACAGATCGGAATCCGTGGTACACCATTAATGCTATTTCAAAATTTCCTCACCAATAGGCAGCAAAGTGTAAAAATAGGTGATTTTGTGAGCTCCTCCCTCCCTGTCACTTGTGGTGTTCCTCAGGGAAGCGTCCTGGGCCCAAGCCTCTTCCTGATCTACATAAACGAGCTGTGTCAATTCAAACCACAAAATGGCAACATAATCTCCTATGCTGATGACACTGCTCTCGTATTTCAGGGGGGGACTTGGGACGAGGCACGCTTACATGCAGAGCAGGGACTCTTACAAACGTCGGCCTGGTTCAAGAAGAATCTCCTAACTTTAAACGTAAAGAAGTCTAATTATATCACTTTTTCTATAAATAAATCTACCCAACCTAACAAACAGCAAATAACACTAAAATCACATACATGTGATAACGCAAGCACATTATCATGCTCATGTACTCCACTGCAAAAAGTAACAGACATCAGATACCTTGGCGTCCAATTAGACGAAACACTATCGTGGAAAACCCAAGTAGACCATTTAGCCTCGCGGACCAGGAAACTAATCTGGCTGTTCAAAAACTTAGGAACATACTCAAACCTACACTACTAAAAACTGTCTATTACGCCCTCGTCCAGTCGGTACTGACATACTGCATACCGGTCTGGGGGGGGGTATGCAAAACCACGGGCTTAAAGTTGGAACGTGCACAGCGTTCTTTATTAAAAGTAATGTTTAGAAAACACTTCATGTACCCCACACATGAACTTTACAAAAACGCGGAAATTATGACAGTTCGGCAATTATTCATCCTGCAAAATTACGCTGCGGCAGCACAAACAGTTACCATTCATACCAGCGTCACTTCCCATCAATCGTAGACCGGCAAAGATAATTAAAATGGGAAAATATAACACCACTTTTATTAGACGCCACACTTATTATCTAGCCAAACACTTATACAACACACTTAACTCAAAGCTGAATTTATATCCCAAAACTCTTTACAAATGTAGAATCTCCATCAAAAAATTCCTGTTGGAACTAAACTATGCTGACACAGAATCACTATTACAGTAACAGAATAGATGGATGCTTAGAAAAAAATAAAATAAAATGAACAAACAAATAAAAGCACACACACAAACCAGACATACGACCCACATACGCCCTCTTCTACACTCACAAACACACACACACACACACACATACACACACACACGCACACACACACATGCACACACACATTCAAACACACTCTCTCTAACATACACTCACGAACATATAATAATACACACCACAAACATAACCGTTAATATTAGATGAATAGATCTTAGTAGGTATTGCTATTATTTCTGGTGGTACGTTAGTTATTATAATTAATTTAAGTTAGTTATAACAGTCCGGGTGGGAGACCCTGGAGTCCTGAAATACAGGATTATCCTACCTTAGGCTCCAGTCCTCCCCAACATTGCATGGCCCTATCTCCTAACTTATAATGTTCTACCTCATTAGATTATAGTTAACTTGTAATGTAAGGGTTAGATTATAGTTAACTTGTAATGTAAGGTGGAAAATAAAGATATTTTTATTATTTATTTTTATTTATTAAACAGACATTCATGCACACAAATGTTTGTACTGTGCGGGGATCGAACCCGCAACCCTTGCACCAGACGCAGCGTTCACTACCACTGATACAAACGGGTCGTCAAATCATCAATGTATGTGATGTTGTGTAATATTTATTATTCATTTATCTATGTATATATCTACAGGGTGTATCTGTGAACATGTACATCCCTTTTACCACATGTCCTACCTACCAATCTGAACAACATTTGTTCTACGACTTTTCGAAATTAATCGAAAAAAATTTCGACTCCCCATACAAAATGACCAAGTCACGTGACCGTCTTTGTATGAAAAGTAAGAATTTTTTCATGCTAATTTCCAAAAGTGATTGAACAAATGTTGTTCATAATAGTTGGTAGAACACGTGGTTAAAGGCATGTAAATGTTCACAGATACACCCTGTATGTATGTCCGTCCCATCGCCTAAGCCTAATCCCATCATAGTAGCGATGACTTGATTTCTATGACGGAGGTTCTTTCCTTACAGTGGGACAGTATATAATTATAGGCTGCTACTTCCTTAAGCCTAATCCCATCATAGTAGCGATGACTTGATTTCTATGACGGAGATTTGTCCCTACAGTGGGACAGTATATAATTATAGGCTGCTACTTCCTTAAGCCTAATCCCATCATAGTAGCGATGACTTGATTTCTATGACGGAGATTTGTCCCTACAGTGGGACAGTATATAATTATAGGATGCTACTTCCTTAAGCCTAATCCCATCATAGTAGCGATGACTTGATTTCTATGACGGAGCTTTTTTCCCTGCAGTGGGACAGTATATAGGCTGCTACTTCCTTAAGCTTAATCCCATCATAGTAGCGATGACTTGATTTCTATGACGGAGCTTTTTTCCCTGCAGTGGGACAGTATATAGGCTGCTACTTCCTTAAGCTTAATCCCATCATAGTAGCGATGACTTGATTTCTATGACGGAGCTTTTTTCCCTGCAGTGGGACAGTATATAGGCTGCTACTTCCTTAAGCCTAATCCCATCATAGTAGCGATGACTTGATTTGTATGACGGAGCTTTTTTCCCTGCAGTGGGACAGTATATAGGCTGCTATTTCCTTAAGCCTAATCCCATCATAGTAGCGATGACTTGATTTGTATGACGGAGGTTTCTTCCCTACAGTGGGACAGTAAATTGTGGGATGGGGTTTCGAATAAAGCCAGGGATTTTCTGAATAAGTATTCTTATATTCACAATCTTTTAGCGTCGTCTTACACCGTCCCTCCGTCGCCCGCCATACGTCGTCTCTCTTACTCTCGACCGTCATTCTAATTCAAACATCGAACTCATACACGTTCCTTGGCATGCATCTACCGATCACCAATCCTACACTAGGCTGCTACTTCCTTAAGCCTAATCCCATCATAGTAGGGATGACTTGATTTGTATGACGGAGGTTCTTTCCCTACAGTGGGAAAGTATATAGGCTGTGCTTAAGCTACTTAGTACGGAATCAGGTCAACGTATGAGATGTTGTGAGATAATTAATTCGTTCACTGTGTGTGTTACTTCCTTAAGCCTAATCCCATCATAGTAGCGATGACTTGATCTGTATGTTGGAGGCGTTCGCCCTGCAGTGGGACAGTGTATAGGCTGGTACTGAAGTTGTCGAGTATGTATGTATGTTTGACGACCCGTTTGGAACAGTGGTAGTAAACGCTGCCTCTGATACAAGGGTTGCGGGTTCGATCCCCGCACAGTACAAACATTTGTGTGCATGAACATGTTTGTTTGTATTAGTCTGGGTGTTTGCTATGTATTGTAAGTATGTATTTACAAAAAAGAAAAGTATTATATGTATATATTTGTAATCCCGCTGTTGATTCTGACATCCGTAACACAGGTGCTTGAGCTACCTATCTCGGAGTCAGATCAATGTATGTGATGTTGTGAAATATTTATTTATTTATTATTTATTGATGTTTGCCTCAGCGAACGCGGTGTGCTCGCCGGAGCACTGGGGCATGATGTCGCCGCCGCCGCGGCCGCCGCCGCCCGCGCCCGCGCCGCTGCACGAGACCTCCTCCAACTCCTCCTGGGCCGAGATGGAGACCTACGTCATAGGTGAGGACGCACGGATACTGCTGGTTTTTTTTTTATCCTACAGGCGGACAAACGAGCTCATTTCTCATAAGCGCTGTGTACGCCGTTATTTTGATGCATATCAGAATGGACAACATTTCAAAATTGCTAAGCTCTGAAACAAAAAATACCAATTCTTTGTTTACTTTTTCGCTGCTCGAATATATATTTATTCATTTTTTATATTGCTTATTTACTGAGAAAAAAATTAAAAAACTAAAAAACGTAAGATGACGTCATCGGACGGCAGAATGTAAAATATTTCTTTGCTTAGCACATTATAGTTTTAAATTTACGTAATGCCAACTCATGACATGTAACTGTCAAAAAAAAAAGACAACTTGTCAACGTTGAATGTATGAATGACGTTGACAATGTTGACACTAGTATTATTTACCTTTGACAGTAGTGCCTTTTTTTTATTAAAACAATGATAAGCAAAGGAATATCGCTGTATTCAGCCGTCCGATGACGTCATTTGGCGCTTACGTCTATTTAGAATAAAAAGAATTTCAATAATTATTTTATGCATGAAAATGGACAAATTTTGAAAAAAAAAAAATATGGGTCTGTTCATTTTATGTCTACTTTCATATAAAAAAACAACATGGACATGTTAAAATTTTGAAATGTTGTCCATTGTGACCTTATTAATATGTGGCTTGTGATTGTAATAATATGTATCATGTGGCTGTACTAAATAAATAAATAAATAAATAAATGAGCAAGCGAGTCACCCGATGGAAAGTAATCATCGCAGCCCATGAGCATCCGGCGAAATCAGAGAGAACGCTAATGTGTAACGACATTATATCATTCAAACAAAAGGTTAAAAGGATCCTACTAGAAAAGAGCTACTACAGTGTTAATGACTACTTATCTGATAAAACGTTATATAATTTAATATTGTGACATTAAAACAATGATCTAATTTAATTTATCCCAATGTAATTTGAAATATAATTTATTTTAATTTGAGTTATATTGTGAGCTATTTGTAATCTGCTGAATGTATCCCATATAATATAGCGTAATCAATTTAATTTAATTTATAATTCCTAATAATAAACACTGGCCCAATTTTGCATGCCGTTTTTGGCCAAATATGGCGAACCATTGTACAAAACTTAACAGCTTTTATACCTACCCATATCTTACAAATAAAGAATTTGTTATTTGTATTTGTGTTGCCGGCCTTTTTAAAAAAGCTCTTCGCTTGAAGGTCCCTAAGTCGTAGCTGTCCGGAAATCTCCTGCA
>JADPWL010000734.1:0-12177 GCA_019059595.1 Marasmia exigua | reverse complement strand
TTGTGTGTCGCCGTGAGTTGTCCCGTGAAACTGCTGACAAATAGAGGTCTTAAAACGGGATGCTTTTAGAGTGATATTCGCTGAGCCGTAGGGTCGATAAAACGTCGGCGTTTTATTGAGTGACTGTGGACATTGGCGAATTATCTTCAGGGTAGAGCCATAATAAAAAAAATAAAACAAAAAAAAATGTATCGGAATAAGAATTGGTCGAATACGCCGTAAGTAAGATAAAACGTTAACACACCGGGTTTTGAAGGATAACTGCCAAAATCAGAGTTCGCTTGATTAAACTAGGTTGGTACTTAAGAAAAAAAAATATTGACACTTATTGTCGTACGAATAACGACTACCGATACTAAGCTAATGAACATTAGCTTAAAGACGGCTATGAGTGCGGCTGTAACACTATAGACTACTAATTTTCCGTTAACAAAGATCTTCCAAATAAAATAAATCGTATGGTCGGTGATACTAAAAATAGCATCTTTACACGCGACCCTAGATTATTTTCAAATCATTAATCACGTCAATTTATAACATATAATGCAATAGGTATAATTACGGTGTTTTCAAGGCACTTATGAAATAGATAGATTCTTATACAATTCTGTTCGATTACTTACATCATATAACTGAATTGTATTAGAAATTACACTAAATATATTTCACTATGTCAAAATCAAATAAAACTAAATAGACTTGATGAACTAAAAATTACCGATTGAAATGTAAACAAAGCCAATTGAAAATTATAAAAATAAAATAAGAACATTAATTAAATCTTGTCGTCAAAAAAATTACTGTCTTTATATACTCTACGCAAGATTATTAAATTATAATGTCCTCACAACCGCTATTTTGGTGATGGCGGCTAATCTTAGTGATCAGTCATTGACGGGATATATTATAGTGACACAAGTGTCTTGCGCACACACAAATGCACTCTCTTTCTCATCATCATTTTTCGATGGACACCAGTGTGATATGGCCGAAAAAGGATAAGTGCAGTCACATTGTCACATATAAAGATTCATATAATAAGGATATGATCACCGTGGTTTTTTGTCTTTATGTTTCATGTTATCCTACTATATTCAGAAAGGCGAATAGTTTGTTGGAATGGATGTATGTGATGGATGGTTTGTGCTCTCCTTCTCACGCCAATAAAAACTACTAAACGGATTTAATGAAAACTTTACAGTAAGTAGTTAAGATCAGAATAAACACAATAGGATATAATTTATAAGATATCTATCTATAAGACCTCGCTTTTATTCGAATTACACGCAGACGAAGTCGCGGGCAAAAGCTAGTATAATCTAAAATGATAACCACAGTTTTTCTCAGAAATATTGGTATGTATGTATGTATGTTATGTATGTATTATGTTCAGTCTGTTTCACGTAACTCTTAAACTACTTACAGAAATTCGACAAATGACATATCATTAAAGCGTCTGAGCGTCCGCTGGTTAAGGATATACGAAGTTCACAAAATCTAAATGTGGCGCCCTCTAGCGGACCAAACATACAGAGTAAAATAAATAAAGTTATGATAAATATGCAGTGTTTGGTATCATTGAAAGGCTTGACTTGTTACATTTAAATGTATATATCTATTAATAGCACTTGGACACCAAAAATAGCTAACAAATAAAATAAAAGTAAAAAAACTCAAACCCAACTACGACAAAAAACGTCGCTGGAAAAAGTATATTAAAAACAAGCCTTCGTTGTCAATTTATGCAATATTCACTATGTAGAGATAAAAATTTCATGTGACATTGTCCGAAAAAATTGAAAACAGAGAGTGATAACGCAAAGATTCAGAAGTGGAGATCACAGTTATATGTCCGATGAATCGGAACTGAGTAAATGTTAAAAATTTGTATTTAAATTTTTGCAATAAACAGAAAGTATCTTTTATTGTTGTTTTTTATTTAGGCCTCCTAACAATAAAGATAAATGTTGCCAGATTAGTAAGATAGATGTTTATCGCCTTTTTTACTAAAGATGTGTATATACGTTTAAGTGTCACATAAACAATAAACATAGAAAATATTAAATTGATTAAAAAATAAAAAATAAATAACTATTTCTCTATATAATAATTAAATACTCCAAAATAATGTCTGCATATACGAGTCTAATCGATATCCTTCTCATTTCCAAGCACCAAATAGGCATCGCGACACTCTCTTCTTTAAATGGGCGGACTTTTAAACAGCTGCTACGCTGCGGCCTTTTCTACGCATGGATGGTGGTCTGGGACCTCTCTCTCCACACCCACATTCACTCGCCAGCGAATTTTATTATTAAAATTCGACAACGTTAATCTTTGATGATTTTCGCAGGCAACCCTATACCACCGTGTCCTATTGAAATAATCTTTCATTTTATCTAAAATTTATTAATAATCAGAACGTTGCAAAATGCTAGTATGGATTTACCATGTTTACACCGGAAACCCGTGTTTTGTGACAGGGATTAAAAATAGGCAACCTAACGTTTGCTATCTATGGGCTTCAAACTTTCGATTGGTATCAAATTTATTAAATAATCACAACCGGTGCAATGTTTAAAAAAAAAAATTTTTTAATTATAATTAAAAATACTCTGGACTGAAATTTGTTAGGCAACCCATATAGGATATATTTATTGGCATATTTAATAACATAAAAAATACGTCTCATCAAATAAGCATCTCGGTGAAGGTCGTTGTATAGCGGGATCTTAGACTAATAGGCTATAATTTATAAAGATATTGTGTGAACGCAGACGAAGTCGCGGGCAAAAGCTAGTTGTTATATATGTTCTTTATTTTATTGTTGTCTGGGCGCACGACATAACTCCTGATGGCCCCCGCTATCTCGGGTATGCATGAGGCAAGCACTTTTCAAAAAAAAAAGGTATTGATTACCTGTCATAGGTCCCAGCTAAAATAAATACGTTAGCCCATTATGCATGGATGCCACAAACCCTTGTCGAGTACAATGGAGCTTTACCAATTACTCCAGGCTGATGGCTGAAGGTAAATAGCTACTGCGATAATACACACTCCGATTCATCAAAGTCAAAAAATCGCCTTAACACAGGCTTTCATCATAAAAGGGTTTAATTGATTTGTGTGTACAGTGACTCTTGATTAGGCTTTTCAAGGGGTATTCGTTATAACTTTGCCGGCAATAACCGCAACCAATTTATCTGATAAAAGTCAGAAAGGGTCAGCGAGGTATACACTAATCAATTGTCATTTTAATTAAAACCGTCTCGTAACGGTAATTATTTAACTAAATCATTTATCGGCCAAGGAATTGAGTAACGATCTGTTATAGTAACTAACCTTTAATTCTTTGAATGTTGTAATTTGTTGTAGATCAGGAGACCTCCATTTTTTTGAGTGTCAAAAAGTTTTGTAATGTAGATAATTAATAAACGTCAAATCTTTCCTGACACCTCTGGGAAATGATTTTAAGTCTAATGTTGTCAAAAGAAATAACTGTTCGCAATAATATGAATGAACATAATGCCGCTATGCCGCTGAACATAAGCCCTTTAATGATTTATTTACCCGATTTAGGTATATTCGTGTGGTCCCGGCAGAGTAGAATAGGCCACCCTCACACTTGCCGAGGTGTCGAAAAAGGCGACTAAGGTAAAGCTGCTGCTGGCATGTCATCAGCACCCAGAGAAGGAAAACTCTGCATTTATATCAAAACCCTCGCCACCCGTCTGCCAAGCGTGATGAGTATGGCAATTACCACTCATGTGATTGAGGGAGGCCCGTGCCCCAGCAGTGGGGACTTAAATGGGCTGACGATGACGATGATTAGGTATATTGTGTTTAGTAAAGAATTCTATTTATTTCATACTTATAATCTATTCTAGAAGTTAACCTGATGATTGTTGTTTAAGTTTGTGCAAATAGTTGTAAAATATAAGCTGTTTGCTTGTAGTTAATTCTTTTAAATACTTAAGGTGACGGGTAGGGCACACTAGCGATGCCAATCGATTTTAATTTTTAGCTACTAAACCGGATCGGCACATTGTAAGCGACCAGGTTTCGGTTCCGTATGTCATCACTGGCAACACACACGCATTGAAGACTTTCGTCTTGAGATACTGCGGTAGATGGGCCGAAAAAATGCTGCGTAGCTTCCCGAACGCTGCCCAGCCGAGTTGGATGCCAGAGATCCATGAAGAGGGCTATGCTTGGAGTCTCCCTGTGTGATTGTATCAGAAATGATGAGATCCGCAGGAGAACTAAGGTCACAGACATAGCCCAAAGGATTGCATGCCTCAAGTGGCAAGGGGCAGGGCACATGGCGAGGAGAACAGACGGCCGGTGGGGCGGAAAGGTTTTCGAGTGGAGGCCACATACAGGAAGTCGCAGCCGTGGCAGGCCCCCCCACAAGGTGGACCGACGATCTGGTGAAGATCGCGGGAATCCATTAGATGCGGGCGGCACAGGACCGATCAGTGTGGAGAACATTGGGGGAGGCCTATGTCCAGCAGTGGACGTCTTTTGGCTGTAATGATGAAACCGGATCTATTTAAACAATTTCGGGATTACAACCTCTCGGCAAACACTTATACTATTTATTAAATAACCATGCTCAATTGTTGGGTCCCTTTTTGTACGCGAAATATTGATTCACGCCAAAAGCGGCCACATTTGGCGTGAATGTGTGAACCCAAAATTTTTGCATGGTTATTTAATAATAATTATAATAATAATTCTCACAACATCTCATACGTTGACCTGATCCCGTACTAAGTAGCTTAAGCACTTGTGTTATCAGACAACAGAGGAACATTATATCTCTCAAATATATACTTAAATACATATATTACACCCAGACACCGAACAAACACAAGTGTTCATCGCACGAATGTTTGTCCAGGGTGGGGATCGAACCCACGACCTTTGGCGTAAGAGGCAGGATCACTACCAATTGCGCCATCCGGTCAGTCAATAATAAATAGTATAAGTGTTTGCCGAGAGGTTGTAACCCCGAAATTGTTTAAGCAAAAAATTAAAATCGATCGATTGACCCTCCCCGTCACCTTAACATAAATAAAGTATTACACATCATCATCATCATCATTTCAGCCAATAGACGTCCACTGCTGGACATAGGCCTCCCCCAATGTTCTCCACACAGATCGGTCCTGTGCCGCCCGCATCCAATGGATTCCCGCGATCTTCACCAGATCGTCGGTCCACCTTGTGGGGGGCCTGCCACGGCTGCGACTTAAATTACACATAAATGTATTAATTAAGAAAGTATTTTATGAAGAGATTAATGTATTTTAAGAGCTAAATTAAATTCTTAATATTTGTAAGTAAATTAATATCTTATTTTTTTAAGTAATTGGACTAGCCCGATTGTTCATTTGGTAGTGACCCTGTCTTTTACGCTAAAGGTCTTGGTTTCGATTCCTATTCTGGACAAAAAAATCTTGTAACAAACATTATGTTTACAATAATGTTTACTTGTTATATTTTAATTTTATTTGATATTCGTAACTCAATTGCTTAAAAGAAGCTTATCATCATAGCTCATATCTCATCTTAGCTTTTTGTCCCGGTTGCATCTGAAGCTGTCGTTTCGGCGCCCAGGATCCGCTTTCCTACTTCGACTCCTCCACTTCGCATGGTCTTGTGTATTGTCCCTGGTCAGATTATTAGCACGAATGTCATCCATTACGATGTCAAGCCACATAAACTTTTTTTATGGAAGGTAATCAAGGCCGCTAATGAGTTGCCGGCCTTTTTAAAAAAGAGTACGCTCTTTTCTTGAAGGTATTTCTATTACTTATAGTAGCCATGGGGGAATACTTCTGCAGCAAAACCGTTACACAGAACTGAGGTACGTAGTAGAACTTATCTTATAACTGAGTTTACCCGTTAAGTACTGACTCTATTCAGAGTGAACCCTTGATATATAGCGCCGACCTTCGAGTAAGTCTAAAGGGATTTATCAACACTTCAACGCCAAAAGCATACACTAAATAACTCTATTACCAAGATAAAAGCTATCAGTATATCAAAATATAACATCATTTTTCAAAGAAACTCCACAGGGGAATGTGCTGTAGGTATTCATCAAAAACGGGACAGAATAGGTTCTTTGTTTTCTACACTTCATTGTTCTTGATTTGCTCTCAAGCCAGATTTCTAGAGGTTCAAGTAAAAAACCTGTATCTAAATCCATACATAACAAAAAGCCTTTTCTATTGGGACGAACGATCCTCAAAATAGGATTAATCTTTTATGAATACATTGCCATTAGTATTAGTAACAGCTGGGGTATAAGAGGTTTGAAGTGAATATCGCGTCTCAGTAAACGTAATGTAGAAGCCCAGCCTAGATGGAAGGACCTTTGCGCAGGATGCTTAGCAGGAACTGGATGCGAGTAGGAAAAGATCGCTCAGACTGGCGAACATTTGGAAATGTCTACGTCCAGCAGTGGACTGCAACCGGCCGAGGATGATGATAATTGTATCTATGTAGCAGAACACACAGATCAGACAGATATACAGACTGACCGGATGGCGCAATTAGTAGTAACCTTGCCTCTTACGCCAAAGGTCGTGGGTTCGATCCCCGCCCTAGATAAACATTCGTGCGCTGAACACTTGTGTTTGTTCAGTGTCTGGGTGTAATATATGTACCTATTTAAGTATATATTTTTGTTCCTCTCTTGTCTGATATCTGTAACACAAGTGCTTAAGCTGCTTAGTACGGAATCAGGTCAACGCATGAAATGTTGTGATATAAATTACTCTATCTGCCACACTCAGAGTCGTTGATTAACTTAGTTGGATACTTAAGAAAAAATATTGACCCTTATTATGATACGCATAAAGACTACCGATACAAAAGTTACTGAACATTAGCTTAAATAGCGTCTCTGAGTGCGGCCGTAAGTCAGACAGTTCTTAACAGGGTGCACCACTTGTCAACAAAATTTTAAATCAACAAATAGCAATAGCTAAGCCCGTCGACGACACGTTTGGATCAGTGGTAGTGAACGCTGGCTCTCGTGCAAGGTTTGTGGGTTCGATCCCCGCACAGTACAAATATTTGTGTGCGTGAAAATGTCTGTTTATATTGGTCTGGGTGTTTTCTATGTATTATAAGTATGTATTTAGAAAAGAAAAAATATATATGTATATTTTTGTAATTCCGCTGTTGGTTCTGATATCCGTAACACAGGTGCTTGAGCTACCTATCTCGAAGTCAGATCAATGTATGTGATGTTGTGAAATATTTAAGGAATATTTCAGTAATAGAACGCAAGCAAAGCAACATCTTTGGCGAACACTTGTTTGCTTACAGGGCGTATTATTTTTATTCATATATGATATTCTAGGCGTCCATAGGCTGTGGTAGTGGCTTTCCATCGTGTGAGCCGCAAGGTGATTTGCCACCCACTTCATATTTTTTTACGGGAATAAATTTGTAATTCTTCTTTTGTATAGTATCCGTTCCGTCAGACCGTCCGTAAAGTGCATTCCAAACACATATGACCCTCTTAGAATTATTTCTTATTATCTTATTTTATTAATATGCTTAGCCCCCGATTCCTCGGATCGTGCGCGGGTTGAAGATAACTACTACATGGTGCACATTGCAAGTTTTCTAATCAGCCAGTAAAAACAGTAACGATGAAAGTTTTATTTGAAACATAAATTAACTACTTAAATAAATAAAATAAAATAAAATAATTTTATTTCGACCAACTGAGATCATAATTACAACAATTTACATTAATCACATTACATTACATAGATTTTACTAAATTACAATTGAAATTGTCATACATTAAATTGAAATAAATTAAATAAAATTGAAATAAAATTAAGCAGTCACTACATGAATCATCGCGGCATGGTTCATGTAGTAACAGTCAAATCGACTCGCAAATAGTCTGAGCATGCTGTTGGGACTAGCGCGAACCCTGCGCACGAGAGACGCACATCGCTTATGCATTGTTGCACAGAAACAGTCCACTCCATATTCGGCAAACATCCCTGACGCGCTGCAATATCGCGGTAGCCCCATCAGCATCCTAAAAGCGTTATTATATTGGACACGCACTGTATTGTTTCTTTGTATAGCTTGCCCACAAACTGCTAGAATCTAAAGTTATATTAAAGTTATTTCCACCGAATCATAACCCGAAATCTCAAGACAATCTGGCGCTAATGTTGTGGTGACGCTTCGACGAAACTACCGCCGCCAGTAAAAAGTAAAGCAAAGTATCATAACAGTCCCATTCTAGAAATCAAATCATCGCTACTATGATAGGATTAGGCTTAATCACCACGCTTGCCAAATGCGGATTGGTGATTACAAACCCGAGCTATGTTTGAAAAATTCGGAACACACTTTTTGCTCTACCCAGGCATCGAATAGCCAAATCACGGCCCGGTACTTAAACCACTAAACCAACAGGCCGCCAGAAGATTTGCATTGATTGTCGCAATTATGAGATATTTATTTAAAAAATTACAACGATGAATCCATAGAGGAAAGGATTAAGATTTTTTGAGATGTACTTATGTAATATTATCTTCGTATTAGTAACCATCATCATCATCATCAGCCCATTTAAGTCCCCACTGCTGGGGCACGGGCCTCCCTCAATCACATGAGGGGTAATTGCCATACTCACCACGCTTGGCTGACGGGTTGGCGAGGGTTGATATAAATGCAGAGTTTTCCTTCTCTGGGTGCTGATGATCATGCCAGCAGCTTTACCTTAGTCGCCTTTTACGACACCTCGGTAAGAGTGAGGGTATTTTAAATTTTTTTCAATAAACAGAAGTATTCTTTTAATTGTTGTTTTTATTTAGGCTCCTAATAATAAAGATAAAATTTGCCAGATTAGTAATATATATGTATTACTCTGTCTTTTTTACTAAAGATGTGTATATACTTTAGTGTCACATAAACAATAAACATAGATAAATAATTAATTGATTAAAAAATAAAAAAATAAATAACTATTTCTCTATATTAATAATTAAATACTCCAAAATAATGTATAGCATATACGAGTCTATCGCTATCCTTTTCATTTCCAAGCACAAATAGCATGCGCACTCTCCTTCTTTAAATGGGCGGACTTTAAACAGCTGCTACGCTGCGTCCTTTTCTACCGCATGGGATGATTGGTCTGGGACCTCTCTCTCACACACATTCACTCGCAGCGATATTTTATTATTTAAAATTCGACAACCGTAATTCGGGACTGATTTTTCGCAGGCAACCCTATACCACCGTGTTCCTTATGAAATAATCTTTCATTTTATCTAAAATTTATTCAATAATCAGAACGTTGCAAAATGCTAGTATGGATTTACCTGTTTACACCTGGCAACCCGTGGTTGTGACCGGATAAAAATAGGCAACCTAACGTTTGCATATTCTATGGGCTTCAAACTTTCGATTGGTATCAAATTTATTAAATAATCACACCGGTGCAATGTTTAAAAAAAAAAATTTTTTAAATTATTAATTAAAAATACTCTGGACTGAAATTTGTTAGGCAACCCATATAGGATATATTTATTGGCATATTTAATAACATAAAAAATACGTCTCATCAAATAAGCATCTCGGTGAAGGTCGTTGTATAGCGGGATCTTAGACTAATAGGCTATAATTTATAAAGATATTGTGTGAACGCAGACGAAGTCGCGGGCAAAAGCTAGTTGTTATATATGTTCTTTATTTTATTGTTGTCTGGGCGCACGACATAACTCCTGATGGCCCCCGCTATCTCGGGTATGCATGAGGCAAGCACTTTTCAAAAAAAAAAGGTATTGATTACCTGTCATAGGTCCCAGCTAAAATAAATACGTTAGCCCATTATGCATGGATGCCACAAACCCTTGTCGAGTACAATGGAGCTTTACCAATTACTCCAGGCTGATGGCTGAAGGTAAATAGCTACTGCGATAATACACACTCCGATTCATCAAAGTCAAAAAATCGCCTTAACACAGGCTTTCATCATAAAAGGGTTTAATTGATTTGTGTGTACAGTGACTCTTGATTAGGCTTTTCAAGGGGTATTCGTTATAACTTTGCCGGCAATAACCGCAACCAATTTATCTGATAAAAGTCAGAAAGGGTCAGCGAGGTATACACTAATCAATTGTCATTTTAATTAAAACCGTCTCGTAACGGTAATTATTTAACTAAATCATTTATCGGCCAAGGAATTGAGTAACGATCTGTTATAGTAACTAACCTTTAATTCTTTGAATGTTGTAATTTGTTGTAGATCAGGAGACCTCCATTTTTTTGAGTGTCAAAAAGTTTTGTAATGTAGATAATTAATAAACGTCAAATCTTTCCTGACACCTCTGGGAAATGATTTTAAGTCTAATGTTGTCAAAAGAAATAACTGTTCGCAATAATATGAATGAACATAATGCCGCTATGCCGCTGAACATAAGCCCTTTAATGATTTATTTACCCGATTTAGGTATATTCGTGTGGTCCCGGCAGAGTAGAATAGGCCACCCTCACACTTGCCGAGGTGTCGAAAAAGGCGACTAAGGTAAAGCTGCTGCTGGCATGTCATCAGCACCCAGAGAAGGAAAACTCTGCATTTATATCAAAACCCTCGCCAACCCGTCTGCCAAGCGTGATGAGTATGGCAATTACCACTCATGTGATTGAGGGAGGCCCGTGCCCCAGCAGTGGGGACTTAAATGGGCTGACGATGACGATGATTAGGTATATTGTGTTTAGTAAAGAATTCTATTTATTTCATACTTATAATCTATTCTAGAAGTTAACCTGATGATTGTTGTTTAAGTTTGTGCAAATAGTTGTAAAATATAAGCTGTTTGCTTGTAGTTAATTCTTTTAAATACTTAAGGTGACGGGTAGGGCACACTAGCGATGCCAATCGATTTTAATTTTTAGCTACTAAACCGGATCGGCACATTGTAAGCGACCAGGTTTCGGTTCCGTATGTCATCACTGGCAACACACACGCATTGAAGACTTTCGTCTTGAGATACTGCGGTAGATGGGCCGAAAAAATGCTGCGTAGCTTCCCGAACGCTGCCCAGCCGAGTTGGATGCCAGAGATCCATGAAGAGGGCTATGCTTGGAGTCTCCCTGTGTGATTGTATCAGAAATGATGAGATCCGCAGGAGAACTAAGGTCACAGACATAGCCCAAAGGATTGCATGCCTCAAGTGGCAAGGGGCAGGGCACATGGCGAGGAGAACAGACGGCCGGTGGGGCGGAAAGGTTTTCGAGTGGAGGCCACATACAGGAAGTCGCAGCCGTGGCAGGCCCCCCCACAAGGTGGACCGACGATCTGGTGAAGATCGCGGGAATCCATTAGATGCGGGCGGCACAGGACCGATCAGTGTGGAGAACATTGGGGGAGGCCTATGTCCAGCAGTGGACGTCTTTTGGCTGTAATGATGAAACCGGATCTATTTAAACAATTTCGGGATTACAACCTCTCGGCAAACACTTATACTATTTATTAAATAACCATGCTCAATTGTTGGGTCCCTTTTTGTACGCGAAATATTGATTCACGCCAAAAGCGGCCACATTTGGCGTGAATGTGTGAACCCAAAATTTTTGCATGGTTATTTAATAATAATTATAATAATAATTCTCACAACATCTCATACGTTGACCTGATCCCGTACTAAGTATCTTAAGCACTTGTGTTATCAGACAACAGAGGAACATTATATCTCTCAAATATATACTTAAATACATATATTACACCCAGACACCGAACAAACACAAGTGTTCATTCGCACGAATGTTTGTCCAGGGTGGGGATCGAACCCACGACCTTTGGCGTAAGAGGCAGGATCACTACCAATTGCGCCATCCGGTCAGTCAATAATAAATAGTATAAGTGTTTGCCGAGAGGTTGTAACCCCGAAATTGTTTAAGCAAAAAATTAAAATCGATCGATTGACCCTCCCCGTCACCTTAACATAAATAAAGTATTACACACATCATCATCATCAGTTCAGCCAAAAATGACGTCCACTGCTGGGACATAGCCTCCCCCAATGTCTCCACACCGCTCGGTCTGTGCGCCGCATCCAAGGGATCCGCGATTTCCCAGATCGTTCGGTCCACCGTGTGGGGGGCCTGCACGGCTGCGACCTA